>QJPP01007617.1:0-258960 GCA_003996215.1 Jaltomata sinuosa | reverse complement strand
TTACGAAATGGACGGTATACCGGTAACCTCAAGTGTAAGAAGAAGAGAGAAAGAGTAATGATAGACATGCTCAGAGACATGAATTCAACTCAACTAATCATATCAATCTCATTACTTATCCATAATAGAGAAGATTCTTTAAGTAAATAAAATGCAAAAGTGGCTTCTACCTTACAGTCCCCCGGCGCCCATACAACCGAAGAACACAAATAAAACCCAACGTTTTTTGGAAAAAACCCAAAAAAAAAAACCCCTCCGGGGCATTCCCATACTACCGGGAGCGTACAATCAGCAAACAGCAACCAAGGGTGGAACCTCGAACCATGAATGATATGATGCATGAAGATCTCAAGTGCCATAGTATCTCTGTATGTACCTCCTCCGGCGTCGATCCGGCCCAGCAGGTAGGTTCCATGGAAGGACTCTGCCCGTATACCTCTACTCCCCCGTATACCCCTCTTCCGGCACACGCAGCCCGTAGCCCCTGGCCCGGATAGCAAGGTCCATGGAGGTCCCAGACCCCATACAAAATCTCAGTATCAGAACATGTATCAAGATAGAGACCCAGTCTCGATATCAAGATAGAGACCCAGTCTCGAATATGCATGCCCAGACCCTGTCCAAGACTAAAAATAGTAGGAAAATATCTCAAAAACCCCTCCAAGGGTGCCCGGGCGTAGCCGGGTCTAAACAGTAAAAAGTCATCTCAGGTGCTCGGTCCGACCGAGGCTAAAAATCATCTCAAGTAACAAGAAAACTCAACTAGCACCCCGGCCCTGCCGAGTCTAGCGATAATCATAAAACTGATGATTTTAACATAATTTTACTTTCTTGCCCAAAAATCTCCACAAGTGAAATCAACCATTTCCAAATCATTTCCATCAAAAACGGGCCCCCCGGGCCATGCAAGGTTTAGAAAACAGTGCCAGTAGGCCCGAAGCCAAAACCACAGTAAAACATGGATAAAACCTCTTTATATGCATGGAAATGGTATGATCACACACAATAGCTGCCCAGCAGCTCACAATCAACCTATCGACCCTGCACAGGCCCACAGCTACTCAGCAAGCATAACCAGCCTAGAAGGATAATCTATGCCCGGGACTCGCGGACATTCCCAAAATCCCACCTTCTATGTTCCAGAGTCAACAAGGCCTCACAGGACCACAAGGGTAAATAAAATATATCCGCAAATACTACAAGCAACGGAGGAATAAAATAGGCGGACATGAATAAAGCGGTCGAGGTCTGTGGTACCAACCTAATAACCAACCCAAGGATGCCCATTAATACAATTTTATTTTATATATACGGAGTCTAGGAAAGATAAATCGTAACCTACCTGTCGTCCGACGACAAGCTGCTAGAACAACGATGTCCAAGCTCGAACCACTCTGAGAAATCCAAAACTAAATCGGAATTGAAATCGGATTTGGGACGGAACAACTTGACGTAGATAATTGATTAAACACCAAAATTATGTAAATCATGGGATAAGATGCTAACCCACCCACCTGAAAATTATTATACATACGTATGAAGTAAAATTGTTGAAAGAAAATATTGGAACCCAATTGAAAAGCTTGAAACGTTTTTAGGCGGACTTAATTTGTTAGAAAGTATTAGTGGAGAATCTTTCTATTCTGCTAAAACTGATAACTTACATATATACAAATACAACCAAAGATCATCCACTAATCATGTTATAATGGTGCCACCCCACTAACACTAAGTGTTGTCTACACCCTCCACTTCCACGTGGAAGTGGAGGTGGCACCTTCTAATAATTCTATCCCCTTATATATATAACCGGGTATTGCATAAATTCGTGGTATAATAAATATAATTTTTGAATATACCATAATTAACAGAAAATCATTTCCAACAAAACCCACTATATTATAATAATAATTTTCAACATAATTAAATTTACTATCTCCGTTAAAATATTATGGAGTATAAAAACCTTATAAAATAAATACGTATACACTTGTATCGTATCAAATATATTTTTCATAAACCTTTAAAATATTTTGGAAAGGAAATAATAATATAATTTTTACCAAAATTCAACTTTTAAATAAATATTTCAAATACACGCACGATGCTAATAAAGTTCTTAAGTTTAGGCTCGTAATTCGCCTACGCACGATTTCGATACTCAAGAATTCTCTCGGGATCCTCCCTTATTTTTATAACTGTTTCGGAACTGAAAATGGCATTTAAAACGTTGACGTCGAGGCTTAAATCGCGTTTAACGTCGACGCCGGTTTGCGGCCCAGTTTCGCGCCAAAAATCCCATTTTTTGCTGCCCCAGACGTCCGCGTAAACAGTCATAAACTCTTTTATTCCCGAGATCAGTTGGCACGTGTGTGAGATTTTATGCGTTGGGAAACTAGACTCGTAGACCTTCGATTTGGTATTTCGGGGGACTTCTAACTCTTTATATATTGGGAGAAAAGCTCCCAGACATTTGACCCAAAGTTCAGGAAATTTGTTAACGAACTTACTATAACTTTTGTCGATTTGCTTGACTTCAAACTTAAACGTGGAAATGACCGGAAGGGTCATTACACTGGGTCTAAATCTGTAGAAAATAATATCAAGCGCTACGGCCCGGCCATGCCTATTATTAGAATAAAGACCAATAATCAAATCATCATAGTATCCTCTCTACTCTGAGAGGTTTCATAAAAGTCAGTTTAAAAGCCTTTTCAAAGTCATGTACCAAAAACGGGCCCTCAGGGACATGCAAAGTTTAGAAAATCCATTATAGTAGGCCCGAAGCCAAATCAGTAGTAAAACATGAAGGGAAAACCTTTGCAAGAATGATATGCTCACAAACAAAAGGAGATCCCAACGGCTCACAAATAATTCCTACCGGCCCTGCACAGGCTCTCAGCTCTACAGCAGATAATAACCAGCCTAAAAGGATATCTCTATGTCCGAGACTCATGGACATTCCCAAATAACCCACCATCTATGTTCCAGAGTCAATACAGGTCCACACAAGACCACAAGGGTAATATACAATACTGATATGAATACTACGATCAACGTATGAAATAAACGGACAGAAAAGGGGTACAAGGTCTAGGGTACCAACCTATAACAACCCACCCAAGGATGCTAATTAATTCAGTAATAGCCTATATACGCAGAGTCTAGGTAGGGAAAGCCATAACCTACCTGTCATCCGATGACTAGCTGGGGGAACGGCGTCGTATAGGCTCGAACTGCTCCGAGAAGCTCTAAATTGCGAAACCACTAACAATACAATAATCTACACATTAACACGAGACTAACAATACCCATATCGCTATACTTATAGCCGGGCTGAAATTCGAGTCACACACGAGCTCGTGGGCCCCGTAACCCAAAGCCAAAAATGAAGAAGAACAAAATGATCACAACGATCATTGGGTTACATGCCCAGAAAATCGTAGGATTTGGGCATTAAAATCGGGCTAAAACAACCTACCCACTTCAAGAAATCAAAGAGGAAAATAAGAGAATGAAAAGTTGGAATTTAACAAAAAGCTTACCGGATTAATGATGGAAAAGTTCTCCCAGAGCTATGGTGAATTTTCCCCAAGAATATGATGGCCAGAAGTGAAGCAAATAGTGTGTGGGAGCTATAACAATGGTGGAAACGAAGTTGGAAATGAGGAAATGAAGGAGAAGGTTTAGTTTTAATACACAGCCACCAAATATCGCAATTCCGGCACTTTTATCGCAATTGCAGAGGCACGGGTGAATAGTGACCTCCCCAAATGCGGAGAAATCACTGCAAATGCGAAACTTCACAATTTTGGCCAAAATACTGCAAATGAGGCAAAAATACCGCAAATGCGGCATTTCACCGCAACTGCGGTAACCGCAAATGCGGTCAAATTCTGCAATTGCGGACCCCCAGACACAGCAAAAATCAGCAACAGGCAAAACTTCTACAGGGCATTCCAGGCACAATCGGAACCCGATACTCAAAAACCAATAGTGCTATTAGAGTGGAAACTATATTCCAGACTCAACAAAATTGACAAAACTTCCATACGAGGTCGTTTCAGAAGAATGTCGACCCAAGTCAACACTAGCTAACGCCAACCAAACACCCGAAATGAGCCCGGATCACCCAGGACCTGAACCAACCAACTACCTAACACAAACTCGGCATTCCAAAGCTAACGGCACTGACGGAATTTCCATCTGAGGTCGTCTTCTCCAAATACTGACCAAAGTAAACCGAACAAGACCAATTGGCCTGAAAACACAGAATGAGAGAGAATTCCAAGCTTAAAAGCTCCCGGATCCCGACCAAAGGTCTCACTAGACCAAAGTCCACATTCCGAAGCTAGCAGAACTGTCGAAATTCAATTTTGAGCACGTCCACCAAGAATGTTGACTGAAGTCAATGATTTCAAAAGACTAAAGCTCTAAAATAAGAAACGGCCAAAAAGGCCAAACAAATGGCCCGGGCACCAAACTATCGGTCCCAGCAAGCCATAAATAACTTGGGGTCGCTACAGGCAAGCTCTAACAGTACAAGAAAGATGAAAATGTGTAAATGACAAGGAGGGTCATTACATCATTCACTACTAAAAAGACTTTCGTCCCCGAAAGTCAGGAAAGAAGGATAGACTAGAGATTAAAAGAACAGCGGAAACACAGGCCGCACTACTCTCTCAGACAACCCGGGTAGCCTCCACGACCGGATGGCACCCTACAGAACTGAACTAACAAAAGCAACCAAACCTAAAACCCCTGACTAGCCAAGCTAGAATCCAACTCAAACTCTAAAACACCAAGGGTCTGCCAACCCAAACTGAACCTCGAGAATCACAACCGAAAAGCACCGACACAACACCAAAACCAGAGAAGCAAGGCGATCAACACACAAAACTAGAGTCACCAAAATCACAGCCAGGTCTACCAGAAAAGCTATCAACCCAAAACTCTAACTCATGAACCCGTTGATCTGTAAAACCTTTTTTTTAAATTGTATCCTTTTGTACCACAACCAGGAAGCTTCATGTAAGTCAAACACTCAAACCACCCTCGAAGCATCAACTGACATGCCGGAGATCCATAGTTCCCACTTATACTATACCACGAACGAAGTCACCCTTTTTTCTCAAACTCTTTCAAAACCAAGCTATAGTCTACTAGCCTTTGCCATTCAAGATAACAACCATTAGCATATCCTCAAAAACTGGAGATACTTGTCCTAACTGACCATCAACCAATGAGCGAACACTTCTGTTAAAATCAAACTCGATAACTGAACCCAACTGAACACCCATCTGAACCCAACTGAACCAACCATCTGAACCCGACTGAATTTTGCACACCATTGTTAGGAAAGCCATGTATGAACACTATATATTGACGGAGACTATAGAACGAACCCAACCTCGCTGAATCATGCCAAGTCTGAATCAAATGGAAGCAAATGAATAAGGGAAACTTTGCCCAAAAGAGCCAAACCAAAACCAAAATCATGCAGGAAGTGTGGTAAGCCCACCACGAAGTCCGTAGCCATCACTAAGCTCCAACTCTATGAAACACTATTGCTACTCTGAATGATCGAACACCACTCGAATTTTAAATTGCCTTACCAATCTCACCTCGAAAAGATGTCTACCATTCCACGAGTATCAAGTCAAAACACCCCGAAGGCAAAGGACAAAGGCGCCTGGGGTCCAAGGTTGCCATCTAGTCATGGAAATCTTTGCATATACCTTCAACTCATCCCTTTGGATCGAATCAACCACTCTACTGAATCAGCTCATAAACCAACCATCCTGAAGCATATCACATACCGAACTTCTAGTGCACAATGGCCGAGTCTATCTAATGCTGGAACCCCACATAAAGGACAACCATGGGAGAATCAACTAAACAAGCTTTCAAACTTATGGCAAATCAATGGTGACCACTAGTCTCTAAGTATCATTAAAACTCAAAATGGCCTCGCTAGTCATAACCTGCATAACCTGATCACACAAAGCATACACCACTACTGAATCTCAATCTTATGTTGTTGAGTCTGTTCAACCATGGCAGAAGGAACTTCGTACTAACTGGAACACTGCCAAAATCTGGAATGTCCAGCCTAACTCAAAGCTTAGCCAAGGACTTGGTGTCCGAGGCCAACTGCCACTCCACAACTGAAATAGGGAATTAATTTGTCTGAACTCATTGCCTTCCAACCCAAGATGCTGCAACCAAAAAGAACTAACCACGAATCGTTCGAAGTAGTCTGCTAGCCCAAGATTTTGAAACCCAAATTCAATAATCAATTGAGGCCTCTATCTAAACCCATAATTAGGCCCATACGCTATCGATGAACACTCAGGAACCAAAGTCAGCTAGGCTCTAAATATGCAATTTTCCCAATCCATAGATGCTACTGAAACTTGGTTCCTCCAAAAAAGATAACAAGGAAGCCAAGGTCGATGAAAAAAGCTCCCAAGGGTAGTACTGGGAAAGACCATTATCTCAATCTCAGACTGGAAGGAATTTTGACCTCGAATTTATCAAAGGAAAAGCTACTGCCATCTAAGGTCAGTCGAATCAAGTCACAAACCCACAACCCAAGCAACTCTCAGTCATCACCTCAGTAAGCTGCTAGAACACACAAGCACGAGCAAGGAGTTATCTCCCTCCTTCGCAAACCAAATGAAACCCTTTCCAAGGATACACTAATTCCATAAATTCTTTCTCAGAAGACTCTGGAGATGTTCCTTAGCTCCTGCAACTCTTACTGGCAACACTTAGCTATAATTTTGTAGCCAAAAACTCAACCACAAGGCTACGGTGAACACTTAGTCAAAAATGCTAAAGCGAAACTCAATCACAATGCCGTAATCAAGGATCATACAGAGAACTACGATCGAAAGTCAATCTAACTGGAACTAGGGAAAATGACAAACCAACCCAACCGAGAAAGAAACTGAAGGAGACTATGGGGACAACCCACATACCTGCCAACCTCATAATCGAATGAAACAAAGAGGATCTATTCTAATTACCAGAAAAACAAAACTAATCTATGCACGCTAGCATAACCAATACCGCTCAACTTAAGACAAAAGCTCAAAATCCAGCACAACCACCGGTAACACCAAACCAAGCACAAGGAATTCTAGCAAAAGCTAGATAACAGCCTAGGCAACAACCATCTAGGACTGCTCAAAAAGAAAGACTCAACACAAGCCTAGAGCCACAACAGAACTGGAAGCAAAACCAACTAGAAAAGAGACTAATCAAGAACTACCCACGAGCTACAACTCCGGGTAAACACCTATTAAGGATAAGTCACCCCATCCACTACTAAGGAATAAGCTACGAAGAAAACAATGCATAAACACTACACTCATGTAGTCAAACAACTAAAAAAGTAGCAGGTAGGCATATAAGCAAACATACGATAGAGGGATAGAATCGCATCGCGAATAGTACTATCACAAGTCAAAGGTAACATGGGACTTACCTGGAGCAACAATATCAGGAACCTCTACATCGGGCCCACCAAGAGGGCCATCAGACTGACGGGGTCTAACTCTGGACTGGGTAGTCAAAGCTGAAGGATCAACCGTCCCACGCCGGGAATAATATCTAGAAAAGTGACCAAGAACTTCACAATCATAACAACTAGGCTGACCGGGATACGCAATTATGGTTAACTTCCTAATAGAGTTCCCACGCTCACCACACCGGTGGCAACCTTAACCAGAACCACTAGCCCAGAAGCCACCTCGAACCACCTGGGGACCACCCCTACTACCTTGCACTCTATCTCTAGCTGGTGGCACTGAAGCCCCGAGAGATAACATATGTTGATCCTACTGAGTGAAAGGTGGGATCGTGGGACAATCCCTAACAAAGTGTCCATGCCCACCGCATTGAAAGCAAATCCCACTGAATGAAGCCGGATGGGAAGATCTCACTGAACCTGACCGGCCACCACAACCTACACACTCGGAAAGCAAACCTCAAAGTATCTGACCCATACCATGTCCACTAAGCTTAACATGCCCTATACCACCACCTTCTGGAACCTGTGGAGAAACCAAACCTGGCCTGCTAGATAAGAAGCAATGGAACCTACCTCTGGAAGAGAATCCCCTCCCTCGAGCTTGGGAACCTCAAAAACTATCCTGGCAATGACGTCTATTAGCACCACCTCCATAAGCCTCACGGCATAAACCCTCGATAGCCCAAGCATGATCCACTACCTGAAGGAAGGTCGTCCCAACTGTAACCAAATGCTCGGTCACTAAATGGAGTAGTGAAATCATACCCCCAATAAAGCTCTAAACCCTATCAAACTCTGAAGGTGCAATCCTAGCAGTATACCTAACCATCTCATGAAACCTCGCCTCATACTCCAATACTGACATACCACTCTACTGAAGAACTGGAAGCTCAACCCTAACTGAAGCACCACTCAAAGAATCGAGTACTGAAACACCTGCTGGAGGACTCACAGTCCTAGCCACAGTGTCCTACAGAACTGGGTAGCTATGAATCCAATCGGAGGAGGGGCTAGCCCCACACCCCTATATGATACGGTAAACTCTCACTCTGAAGTCGTGGCGCTGACAGAAGCACTGAAGCAACAGGCACAAAAGCCTTGACACCAACCGCTATCGAACTCATCTTAGGCATTTGAGAAGGGATGAAACCAACCAAAGTTCAAAAGTAAATAGAGTCAGGAACGCACGATAAGGAGCCAAAAAGAGAAAACTTTTCCTAACAATCCCCTATAGCCTCCTGCAGATAGGATACGGACGTTATTGTACCAATCTGCGAGACTCTACTTAGACACTTGCTTTTGTACCACGACACCGGTGAACCTAGAGCTCTAATACCAAGCTATCGCGACCTAATTTCTCAGGTCATGATGGCACCTATAACCCACCAGTAGGAGAACCAATCCTCATAACCGAGAATGGTTAGTAATGGGCTACTACCTAACCAATACGCATAATAAGAAGAAATAAGTGGAAGTGGAATATAAAGATAAGATAACGCAGAAGCAATAACTTGAAATATATACAAAATGAAACTACACCAACCCCCAACACTTGGTATTGATAGTACAGAAGTTTCTAATAGAATACAAGTGCTAGAAGTAGCAAAAGATAAGTACAACTGTCTATGAATATACAAGAGTATCAGTACAAAAGATAAGAGGTGTTCCAGCCCCGACCGTCAGGCGCTCACCCTAGTCTCGAATGTCCAAAAGCTACACGAGTCTCCAACGCGATCAATGACGAAAGCTCAACCAATATCTGCACCAAAAAGATGCATAAGTGTAGTATGAGCACCAATTGCTAAGCAATGGTTACCCAGTAGTCATCATCGATCAACTGAGCACATATAAGATATAAAAGCAGTAATAAGCAGAATACAAGAAAACAGTCACGGAAAACAAGGAGGAAGCATAAGGAACTAGCATAAAGAGTAATCAAACAAGAGTTACAAGTATATCATGCTAGCATAGAAAGTATATATATATATATACACAGAAACATAGGTTTAAGAAAGAAGAACGCACCTGGAATCCTTGCAGCAATAGTATATAAATAAAGTGAGAGAGATTTTGGAAGCACAGCGGTATACCAGTAACCTCAAGTAAACGGGAAGGAAGGAAAGTAATCCAACATAATTAACTAGAAGCCATAAAAATAACGAAAACATACTTAAAACACCAACTCTCCAGATAAACATAAACCAGGATCAGTCTCACAATTACAACCTAGAATGGAATAACTAAACCACCAGAACCAAGAGTTTCTACCCAGAATCAAGATAAGGAACAACATTTGATAAACCACAACTGCTCAGGAGGACACACAACGGAGCCTCAAAGAAATATGACTCACTGGCCCCTCAATACTCAAGCCCAAAACTCGGAGCCTCAACAGACTAAAACTTACCAATCCACCATGAACCAAGGACCATAACCATCTTTATAAAGCGACAGGAGTAATATAATTCCCATACAACCGAGGAACACAATCAAGTGAAAACAAACCCTTCGGCCGCCCCAACCGGAGCATACACTGAACACACAGCAAACAAGGATGGAATCTGAGTGAAATATACATGGTGATATGATATGATGAATTTGTAACCAAGTGTGATCACAGTGCCATATGTTACCCCCTCCGGTGCCCCAAAGGTCCAATAAAGGTGGGATCCATGGAAGGAATTCTCCCGAGTACCTCTTCTATGCTGTACACCCCTCCCTTCGGTCACTGTCAGCCAATTGCATATGGTCCGTAATGGTAGGGTCCATAGAGGTCTACTCGTAGACCACATACTAACACAAAACTCAAATATCTCAACAATTGAGATCTCGTAGTACATGCTCGGATTCGATTCGAGTCTAAATCATTAGTAGTAGTCTCAATAACCCTCATCAAGGGTGCCCGGAGCATATACAGTTCTAAAACATTAGTCATGTCTCAATAACCATCATCGATGGTGCCTGGAGCATATCTGGGTCAAAAACAGTAATCCAGTACCAAATCCCTAAATAGGGTGCCCGGCTCATATCTGGGTCTAAATCCGTAGAAAATAATGTCTAGCACTACGGCCCCGCCGTGGCCAGTATTAGAATAAAGACCAATAATCAAATGATCGTAGTATCCTCTCTACTCTGAGAGATTTCATAAAAGTCAGTTTAAAAGCCCTTTCAAAGTCATGTACCAAATATGGGCCCTCGGGGCCATGCAAAGTTTAGAAAATCCATTATAGTAAGCCCAAAGCCAAATTAGTAGTAAAACATGCAAGGAAAACCTTTCCATGAATGATATGCTCGCAAACAAAAGGATAGCTCAACGGCTCACAAACAATTCCTATCGGCCCTGCACAGGCTCCCAGCTCTACAACAGATAATAACTAGCCTAAAAGGATATCTCTATGTCCGGGACTCACGGAAATTCCCAAATACCCCACCATTTATGTTCCAAAGTCAACACAGGACCACAAGGGTAATATACAATACTGATACGAATACTACAATCAACGTATGAAATAAACGGAAAGAAAAGGCAGACAAGGTCTGGGTACCAACCTATAACAACCCACCCAAGGATGCTAATTAATGCAGTTATAGCCTATATATGCAGAGTCTAGGTAGGGAAAGCCATAACCTACCTGTCATCCGATGACTAGCTGCAGGAACGACGTCGTCCAGGCTCGAACTGCTCCGAGAAGCACCAAATTATGAAACCACTATCAAAACAATAATCTACATATTAACACAAGACTAATGATACCCATATCGCTATACTTATAGCCGGGCCAAAATTCGGGTCACAAACGAGCTCGTGGGCCCCGCAACCCGAAGTCAAAAATGAAGAAGTACAAAATGATCACAACGATCATGGGAGTACATGCCCAGAAAATCATAGGATTTTTGCATTAAAATCGGGCTGAAATAACCTACCCACTTCAAGAAATAAAAGAGGGAAATAAGAGAATGAAAAGTTGAAATTAAATAAAAAGCTTATCGGATTAATGATGGAAAAGTGCTCCCGAAGCTATGGTGAATTTGCCCCAAGAAAATTATGGCCATAAGTGAAGCAAATAGTGTTTGGGAGCTTTAACAATGGTGGAAACGAAGTTGGATATGAGAAAATGAAGGAGAAGGTTTAATTTTAATACATAGCCACCAGATATCGCAATTGTAGAGGAACAGATAAATAGTTACCTCCACAAATGTGGAGAAATCACCGCAAATGTGAAACTCTACAATTTTGGCCAAAAATACCGTAAATACGGCCAAAATATCGCAGATGCGGCATTTCACCGCAATTGCGGTAGCCGCAAATGCGGTCAAATTCCATAATTGCGGACCCACCAGACACAGCAAAAATTAGAAACATCCTAAACTTCTACGAGGAATTCCGGGCACAATCAAAACCCGATACTCAAAAACCAATAGTGCAATTAGAGTGGAACCGATGTTTCAGACTCAACGAAATTGATGAAACTTCCATACGAGGTCATTTCAAAAAAATGTTGACCCTAGTCAACACTAGCTAACGCCAACCAAACACCCTAAATGAGCCCAGATTACCCAGGACCTGAACCAACCAACTATCTAACACAAATTTGGCATTCTGGAGCTAACGGTGCTAACGAAATTTCCATCCGATGTCGTCTTCTCCAAATGCTGACCAAAGTCAACCGAACAAGACCAACAGGCCTGAAAACACAGAATGAGAGAGATTTCCAAGCTGAAAAGATCCTGGATCCTGACCAAAGGTCCCACTAGACTAAAATCCACGTTCCAGAGCTAATGGAACTATCAGAATTTGATTCTGAGCACGTTCGCCAAGAATGCTGAGTAAAGTCAACGATTTCAAAAGTCTAAAGCACTAAAATAAGAAACGGCCAAAAAGGCAAAACAAACGGCCCGGGCACCGAACTATCGGTCCCAATAAGCCATAAATGACTTGGGGCCACTATAGGCAAGCTCTAACGGTACAAAAAAGACGTAAATGTGTAAATGACAAGGAGGGTCATTACAACAAAGAGTCTACCTATAGTCCCCCGGCTGCTCATATAACCGAGGAACGCAATCAAGTGAAAATAAACCCTCTGGCATCCCATACTACCGGAGCGTATAATCAACAAACAATAAACAAGGGTGGTACCTCACGCAGATGAATGATATGATATGTCATGCTAAGTCAAGAGTGATAGTAGTACCATATGTTACCCGCTTCCAGCGTTCTATAAGGCCCAGAAGATAGGATCCATGGAAGGTCACACCCGCATACCCCTACTATGTCGTATATCCCCCCTCCAGCACTCGTAGCACGTAGCCCTTGGTCTGGAATGGCAAGGTCCATGGAGGCCCCCGACCAACATACTAGATGCCCCACAATCTCAAAGAAAATCCCCAAGTATAGCTGCTCGGAGAGTATCCAGGTCTAAAATAGTAAGTCAAAAGTCCTAGTGCACGGCCCCGCCGAGCCTAGCGTCACCCCGGATGTTGCAGTAAATCAAGTCTAGCCCTCGGCCCTGCCGAGTCTAGTAATAGTAGAAATAGTGATAAAACCTTCTTTTTATTTCCTCTTAACCCAAGAAGATCCATTAAAACGGTACCCAACCATTTCATACTCAATTTTACCAAAAATAGGCCCCACGAGCTATGCAAGGTTTAGAAATCATCAATAGAATGTCCGAAGCCAAAACTATAGTAAATCATGAAGAAAATCCTTTTATATGCATGATGAGTGGTGTACACAATCACAATAGTGGCCCGCTGACCCAGAATCAACCTATTGGCCTTGCACAGACTCCAATCGCTCTACAGCACACATAACCAGCCTAAAATTGCCATAACGATGTCCGGGACTCACATACACCCCCGAATAACCCACCATCTATGGTCCAGAGTCAAAATAGGGTCACACAGGGCCATAAGGGTGATAATATCAAGCTAAGAGGAATACTACACACAACGGAAGAAAGAACGGCACGGACAGGGGAAAATGGTCAATGGTCTATGGTGCCAAGCTAATAACCCAACCCAAGGATGTCAATTAGTACAATTTTATATGATATATGCTAAGTCTAGGGATTTTAGACCGTAACCTACCTGTCGTCCGACGACAAGCTACTGGGATAATGATATCCAATTCTGAATCACTCCGAAAACCCCGAAAGATGATCAAACTATCAAAAACATAAATAATGCATTAAAATGAGTCTAACGATACCCATAATGCTACAATTGTAACCGGGTTGAAATTTAGGTCACCGGCGGGCTTGGGGCCCCACAACCCAAAACCAAAAATGAAACTCACATTATGATCATCAAGACCATGGGAGTACATGCCCGGAAAATCAAGGAATTTGGACAATAAATTCGAGCTAACACAGCCCCTAAAGTTAAGAAACCCAATAATGGAGAATTAAGAATGAAAACTGGAAATGGACAAGAATCACCTACCCAAAGGAGAGAATTATGCCAAGGGATATGAATTGGATGAGCCCACAGAGCATGCAACCCCACACACGAACAGATTCTACAAATAATTTTTTGAGCTTGAGAAGATAGCAACAATGGTGATTTAAACCAATGGAGAAGACAACTATGGAGAAGAGGAGAAACTTACCAAAATGCCAACGGAGCAAGAATTTATCCAGGGAACAAGAATCCTACAAGGGTGCACTGATTTGAGCAATTTAGAGAGTGTTTTGGGTGTGTTAGAGTTGGGGTAAATGAGAGGTGAGGGCTGGAAAAACGTAATGGCCAGCTTAAATAGCTGTTGGACCAAGCCTTCGCGAATGTGGTAGGTCACCGCGTATGCGGGGCATGCAAAAGCGGGCAGCCGGCGTGCATGCGAAGGCCAAGCTCTGGCCAGGCCAGGCGCCTACCTTGTGCGAATGCGGCCAGGCCACAGTGAACGCGGGCATGCGAACGCAGATTGATGAGCGCCTAGGTGAAGGCAAGGGCAGAGGAGCGGCTGGCATAGGCCTACGCGAATGCGGGCGGCCACCGCGTATGCAAAGTCCATTCTGGTGCCATGACAGCACCAGCTGCCAACAACAATTCTCAATAAGAATTTTACCCCGACGGACCCTCGAAAACACATCCAGGTCCCGCGAACGCAAATGAGCAGAGCTATTCGACTACATATGGAATTTTGGACTCAATGAAATCGACAAAAACCTTAATGGAGGTCGATAGCACAAAAAATGGGCCCCACGCCCAAGAACCAACTTTAGGCCTATCTTTCCAAAATGGAACACCAAGGCCTAAAACGAGTCTGGAAGCCTCGGGACCCAAACCAAAGGTTCTTCTAGCCCAAAGTCGACATTCCAGAGCTAATACCGCAGTAAAAATTTCCATTCGAGGCCGTCTTCTCTAAATGTTGACCAAAGTCAAACTTTCAAGTTTAACTTGGATAAAACATAAAAACCAAAATAAAATAAAACCTAAAGCTCCTAGAACCCGACCAAGGGTTCTTCTAGACCAAAATACACGCTCCAGAGCTAATGGAACTGTCAGAATTTGATTCTGAGCATGTTTTCCAAGAATATTGACTAAAGTCAATGATATTCTAAGTTAAGGCTCTAAAATAGGCAAACAGCCAAAATAACCAAATGAACGACCAAGTCACCGAACTACCAGTCCCAGCAAGCCATAAATGACTTGGGGTCACTAGAGAAAATCTCTAACAGTACAATGAATGCGTAAAGGCGAAGATGACCGGAAAGGTCATCACAACATCCACTACTAAAAAGACTTCCGTCCTCAAAACTCAAGAAGAATGGAGTACCTGAAGGCTCAAACAACTGCGGATACTGAGCAAGCAACTCACTCTTGGTCTCCCAAGTAGCCTCCTCGACCGGATGATGTCTCCACTGAACTTTCACAACCGGGATCTTCCTAAATCTCGACCTCCTGATATCTCTGGCCAGAATAGCTATCAACTCCTCAACAAAGGATAAACTCTCATTTAATCGAATCGAATCCCAATGCAACACATGAGACTTATCTGGAACATACCGGCGCAACATCGAGACATGGAAAATGGGATGCACAGCTAAAAATATTGGAGGCAAGGCTAACATATAGGCAACACTATTAACCCTCTGTAGAATCTTAAATGGCCCAATGAACTTGGGGCCAAGCTTGACCTGCCAACCAAAGCTCATACTTGAAGGAATACCAAGTCACCAACACTGAAATCCAAGGCACAAAGTCTACGATCAGCATAACTCTTCTACCTACTCTGGGCTGCTCTAAGTCTATCCTGTATCAAATGGACTCGATCTAAGGAATCTCTAAGCAAATCTATACTCTGTGGTCTGGACTCTAACCCATCAAACCAACCAACTGGCGATCTGTAAGGCCCACTATACAATGCCTCGAATGGTGCCATGTCGATTCTTGAATGAAAGCTATTATTATAAGTAAACTCGGCTAAAGGCACAAACTGATTCCATGAACCTCCAAAGTTGAGAACACAATCCCAGAGCATGTTCTCCAGGACTTGAATAGTCCTGTCGGACTGCCCATATGTCTGAGGGTGGAAAGCAGTGCTAAGCTAAACCTCTGTACCCAAATCCCTCTTTATAGCTCTCCAGAACTGAGATGTGAACTGAGTGTCACGGTCTGAAATGATAGAAGCTGGGACCCCGTGCAACTAAACAACCTCCCGAATGTAAATCTGAGCTAACCTCTCAGCACCGTAGAAAGTTTTAACCAGCAAGAAGTGGGTTGACTTAGTTAGTTGATCCATAATCACCTAAATAAAATCAAAACCCTGAGAAGTACAAGGCAAACCAACCACGAAATCTATAGTAATCCCTTCCCACTTTCACTCAGGAATGGGAAGTCGTTGCATCAACCCACCAGGCCTCATGTGCTCAAACTTAACCTGTTGACAGTTCAAGCATCGAGATACAAACTCTGCTACGTCCCACTTTATACCGCTCCACCAGTAAAGTTGTCTCAAATCTCTATACATTTTCGCTGCGCCAGGATAAATGGAGTATCTAGACAATGTGCCTTACAAAGTATCAACTGAATCAAATCTCCACCCCTCAGAACACAAAGTCGACCACCAAACCACAGAATACCATCAGAACCCAAAGTAGCCCGGCTGACCTTACCCCAAACTACCTGATCACGAAGGTCACACAAACTCTGATCCTCAAACTGTCGGCTCTGAATCTGATCAACTAGAGTAGAACGAACCTTAATACTGGCAATAACTCTGCTAGGATATGACAATTCAAGCCTAACCAAATAGTTAGCCAAGGATTGTATGTCTAAGACCAACGGTCACTCAGAAACTAAAAGTAAAGCTAGGCTTCCCATACTCACCGCCTTCTGACTCAAGGAATTTGCTACCATGTTTGCCTTGCCCAGATGGTATAGAATAGTGAAATCGTAGTCCTTCAGCAACTCAATCCATCTCCTCTGCCTCGAGTTCAACTCTCATTGACTCTTAATGTACTGAAGACAATGGTGATTGATGAATATCTCACAATGAACTCCATATAAGTAGTGCCTCCAGATCTTGAGCGCGGAAACTACCACCGCCAACTCTAAGTCATGAGTGGGGTAGTTGCGCTAGTGAACCTTCAGTTGCCTCGACGCATAAGCTATCACTCGACCCTGCTACATCAACACACAACAAGACCATCCCTGGAAGCATCACAATACATGGCAAAATTTTGAACCTCGACTCGCAAAGTCAACACTAGAGCTGAAGTCAATAAGGGCTTAAGCCTCTGGAAGCTATCCTTGCACTGATCCGACCACTAAAATGGAACATCCTTACTAGTCAGTATAGTCAAGGGTGCTTCTATGGAACAAAATCCTTGAACGAACCTCCTGTAGTAACCTTTTAACCCAACAAAGCTGCAAACCTCGGTAACAGTAGTGGGTCTAAACCAATCACGAACCGCTGAAATCTTACCCGGATCAACTCTAATCCTATCCTTAGACATCACGTGCCCTAGGAATGCAATTGAATCAAGCCAAAACTCACACTTTAGAAACTTGGCATAAAGCCGATGATCTCTCAAAGTCTGAAGTACAGTCCTTAGGTGTTGCTTATTCTCATCTCTACTCCGGGAGTATGCCAGAATGTCATATATGAAGACTATGATGAACATATCAAAGTGCGGGCTAAGCACCCTGTGCATCAAGTATATGAAAGTTGTGGGGGCATTTGTCAACCCAAAATACATCACCAGGAACTCATAGTGGTCGTAACGTGTCCTGAATGCTGTCTTAGGGATGTCCTCTATCGTAATCCTCAATTGATGGTAGCCGGACCTCAAATTAATCTTTGAAAACACAACTGAACCCTGAAGCTAATCAAACAAATCATCAATCCTCGACATTGAATATCTATTCTTCACTCTCACCTTATTTAACTGTCAATAATCAATACACATCTGCATCGACCCATCCTTCTTCTTAACAAACAGAACAGGAGCACACCAAGGAGACATAGTCGGCCTAATGAGCCCCTTAGCTAACAAATCCTGGAGCTTCTCCTTAAGCTCTCTCAACTCAATAGGATCCATACAGTATGGAGGAATGGAGATGGGCCTGGTGACCAGCTCTAACTCAATGGATAAATCAATATCTCTCTCAGGTAGAAGGCTTGGCAGGTCGGTAGGAAATACATCTAGGAAGTATCTAACCACAGGAACAGACTAAGGAGACGAAGGGTCAGCACTAGCATCTCGGACATATGCTAGATAAGTTAAACACCCGTGGGAAATCAACTTCCTAGCTTGAAGACAAGAGATGATCCCAGACAGTGTGCAGCTGACAGAACCTTGCCATACAACTGGGGATACACCGGGAATGGCTACGGTAACTGTCTTGGCATAACAATCCAAAACCATGCGGTGAGGGGATAACCAGTCTATGCCTAGTATCACATCAAAATCTAACATATCAAGGATCATCAAATCAGCCCAAGTCTCCACATCACCAACAGATATCAAACAAGATCTCACAATCTGATCCACTACTAAAGAATCTCCTACTAGCGTTGAAACAGAAACAGGCACAGATAACAGCTCACTAGCTAACCCCAAACAAGGCAGAAAGTGGGAAGATACATATGAACAAGTGGATCCTGAATCAAATAAAGCATAAGCTGGATGACGACATAAAAAGATCGTATATATAATCACAGCATCTGAGGCCTCTACCTCTGGTCTCCCAGGGACCGCATATAACTAATGACGACCTCCACCTGACCGACCGCCATCCCCATCACCTGTCCTGCCTCGTGGACCACCACCTCTTCCCTGACCACCACCTCCTCGAGTCGGTGGCTGAACTGAGCGAATAGGCTGAGCCAACGGAGCGGTTAGCTGCACTGTGCCCCGCTCAGGCCAATCTCTAGCAAAATGACCACTAACACCACACTCATAGCAGGCTGTGCCCCAGTGGGGCAATCTCTTGCAAAATGACCGCTGACTCCATACTCAGAGCTAGGCCCTGATAGCCTACCCTGCCAAGATGAACGCGTTGAACTTGTGTGGACAGCTCGGCCTGATGCCCCAGAAGTAGTACCTCTCAAAGACTAACCACTGTGACCACGCTGACTGCTCTGACCCTGCTCAAACTAGAACCAGAAGAATGAAGTGAATCCTAAACTGGTCGACTAGTCTGACACAGATGCTATTGTGGCTGATAACCTTGGCCCCACTGGCCTGAACCTCTACCACTATGTCAGGAATCACAGTAGCCACCCTAATGTCGAGGCCACTTATCTATGTCCCTGGTGTCATGATGATACGAATCCTCTATAGTAGGGGCATAGTCGACAATAGCCTGGAATGGCCAACCACTAGTCACCAATATCTCTGTAGGCTCTCTAAACTCTCTCTGTAGCGCCCATATGAATCTACGGACTCTGTCACACTCAGTAGGTATAATCATGCCCCAAATGGAGCAAGTTGATGGAAATGGGTCTCGTACTCTAAGATAGTCATAGTATCTTGAGAAAGTCTAGTGAACTCCTCTCTCTGCTTCTCTCTGTCGCTCTGTGGCAAGAACTTGGCCATAAAGGCCTCATAAAACTCAGACCAAGCCAAAGGAGGTGACGATGTTGGTCTGCAAGCAACCTGGTCCCTCCACCATAACTTCACTGGGCCCTCCAGCTGATATGTAGTATAACCGACCCTGTGAGTCTCCAACAACCCTAAATGATGCAACATCTTCTCACAGGTAGTAATAAAATCATATGGGTCCTGTCTAGGAGTGCCAGCAAACCGCGGAGGTGCCGATCTCAAGAATCTACCCAATGCCTTCTGCTCTGTCTTTGTCGTAACTGGGCAAGGAGCAAGAGGCTGTGCAACTGAGGGATCGGAATAACCTCAGCATGGGGAGCGCAGTGGCAGGTTGTGATCCTGAACTCGGATCACCCAGGGCTTCCCCCTGAGCGGATGTCTATGCTGCCTCAGAAAGTCTCTCTACAATCATACCCAAAAGCTGAATAAGTAAGCCCCGAATATCCAAAGATTGGGTTGGGACTGAAGCTGGCATAGAAACTGGTACAGGAGTTGGTGGCACCTGAGCTGTCCCCGGGTCCATATGTTGTGGCTTAGGAAAAAACTCTGGCTCATGATTATACTCCGGCTCTCTCTCAACTCTAACAGCTCTGGCAGGTGCTGCTGCTCGGGGGAGTCCTTGAGCCCTAACTCTATGACCTCCCTGGCCTCTAGCTTGAGGCAGAGGATCATCTCCGCCTAACGCCGACGATCTCATATGATCCATCTGCAGAAGAGTGAACCAGAAGAAGTGAGATTTCCAGAAACTTTCGAGGATACTACGCACGAGAGAGAAACAAGAAAAGTCTATTTTTACTAAGATGTCACTATAGCCTCCCAAAGATTGAGTACGGACATCTCTACCCCGATCCGCAGGACTCTACTAGACATTGGCTCCTATACCGATGACACGGTGAACCTAGAGCTTTGATACCAAGCTATCATGACCTGATTTCTCGGTCATGATAGCACCTACAATCCCCTAGTAGGCGAACCAATCCTCGTAGTTCAGAACGGTCAGTAATGGGCTAGTATCTAATAATTTAACCGGAACAACAGTTTAATAAGCGGATGCAAGGTAATAAGATAAAGAAAATAGATAACAGGAATATATACATACATATGCGGAAGCTAAACCAAACCCAAAATCTGGTATCATAGTATAGAGTTGGATCTATATATAAGGAGTACAAAAGGATCCAAAATAATATATATACACAAATATCTCCGAGTAATAATAGAGTACATAAAGCAAAAGATAAACTAAAAGCTATCTCTGGTCGCCAAGAGCTCACCTTCAGTCCGGGATGATCCAAAATCTCCAAGCACGAGTCTACCACGAGCTAGCAACGATGGCTCACACTAGGATCTGCACCAAAAGATGCAGAGTGTAGTATGAGCACCAAATGCAAAGCATAAGGTACCCAGTAGGTATCATAGGCCGACTGGGCACATATAAGATAAAAGCATAGTAACAGACAGAATAGAAACAAGTATTCAAGAGAATCTACAAAAAGGCACACAGGAACTAGCCCATAGGGAAGACAATATAAATAACATATAAGGCTAGCAAGTAGAATATATACACAACAGGCACAGGTGAAAGTAGGAAGCGATGCACCTGGGGTCTTTGCAATAACAGTATATACATAACAAGTTTCAAAAGTGGACGGTATACCCGTAACCTCAAGTACAAGGGAAGGGAGGAGAAGAATAAAGATAGGCATGCTCGAAAAATAGGAATTAATAACCAAACTAATCATATCAATCTCAAGTTAAAAACTAACAACCTCGCAGTATCCAATCTTAAACATATAACCATGATAGGGTGCAGTATAGTGATAAGGTAACAAAGAGTCTACCTATAGTCCCCCAGCCGCCCATACAACCGAGGAACGCAATCAAGTGAAAACAAACCCTCCGGCATCCCATACTACCGGAGCGTACAATCAACAAATAGCAAACAAGGTTGGTACCTCATGCAGATGAATGATATGATATGCTATGCTAAGTCAAGAGTGATAGTAGTACCGTATGTTACCCTCTTCCAGTGTCCTATAAGGCCCAGAAGATAGGATTGATGGAAGTTCACACCCGTATACCCCTACTATGTTGTATACCCTTCCTCCGGCACTCGCAACACCTAGCCCCTGGTTTGGATTGGCAAGGTCTATGGAGGCCCCCGACCACCATACTAGATGCCCCGCAATCTCAATAAAATTCCTAAGTATAGCTTCCCGGAGAGTATCTAGGTCTAAAATAGTAAGTCAAAAGTCCTAGCACATAGCCCCGCCGAGCCTAGCGTCACCTCGGATATTGCAGTAAAACAAGTCTAGCCCTCAGCCCCGCCAAGTCTAGTAATAGTAGAAATAGTGATAAAACCTTCTTTTTATTTCCTCTTACCCCAAGAAGATCCATTAAGATGCTACCCAACCATTTCATAATCAATTTTACCGAAAACAGGCCCCACGGGCCATGCAAAGTTTAGAAATTATCAATAGAAGGCCCGAAGCCAAAACTGAAGTAAATCATGAAGAAAATCCTTTTATATGCATGATAAGTGGTGTACACAATCACAACAGTGGCCCCACCGGCCCACAATTAACCTGTCGGCCCTGCACAGGCTCCAATCTCTCTACAGCACACATAACCAGCCTAAAATCATGATAACGATGTCCGGGACACAGAGACACCCCCGAATAACCCACCATCAATGGTCTAGAGTCAAAACAGGTCACACAGGACCACAAGGATGATAATATCAAGCTACAAGAAATACTACACACAATAGAAGAAAGAACGGCATGGACAGGGAAAAGCGGTCAATGGTCTGTGGTGCCAAGCTAATAACCCAACCCAAGGATGTCAATTAGTACAATTTTATCTGTATACGCTAAGTCTAGGGAGTTTAGGCCATAACCTACCTGTCATCCGACGACAAGCTGCTAGGACAATGATATCCAAGCCCGAATCACTTTGAGAACCCTAAAAGATGATCAAACTATCAAAAACGTAAAGAATGCATTAAAACAAGTCTAGTGATACCCATAATGCTACGATTGTAGCCGAATTGAAATTTGGGTCACCAGGGGGCCCGTGGGCCTTTCAACCCAAATACGAATGTATATCTAAGCAAACCTCTTAGCACCGTAGGAAGTCTGAACCGGAAATAAGTGGGCTGACTTAGTCAGTCGATCCACAATCAACAAAATGGAATCAAAATCCTGAGAAGTACGAGGCAAACCAACCACAAAATCCATAGTAATCCCTTCCCACTTCCACTCAGGAGTGGGAAGTCGCTGCATCAACCCACCAGGCCTCATGTGCTCGAACTTAACCTATTGACATTTCAAGCACCGGGATACAAACTCTGCTATGTCCCATTTCATACCGCTCTACCAGTAAAGCTGTCTCAAATCTCTATACATCTTCCTTGTGCCAAGATGAATGGAGTATTTAGAATAATGCGCCTCATGAAGTATCAACTGAATCAAATCTCCAACCCTCGGAACACAAAGTCGACCACCAAACCTCAGAATACCATCAGAATCCAAAGTAGCCCGTCTGGCCTCACCCTGAACTACCTGATCACAAAGGTCACACAAACTCTAATCCTCAAAATGTCAGCTCTGAATCTTATCAACTAGAGTAGAACGAACCTCAATACTGGCAAAAACTCTTCTAGGATCCGACAAGTCAAGTCTAACCAAACGGTTAGCCAAGGACTGGATGTCCAAGGCCAATGGTTGCTCAAAAACTGAAAGTGAAGCTAGGCTTGCCATACTCACTGCCTTCCGACTCAAGGCATCCGCTACTACATTTGCCTTGCACGAATGGTATAGAATAGTGAAATTGTAGTCCTTCAGTAACTCAATCCATCTCCTCTGCCTCGAGTTCATCTCTCACTGAATCGTAATGTACTGAAGACTATGGTGATCGGTGAATATCTCACAATGAACTCTATAAATGTAGTGTCTCCATATCTTAAGCACGAAAACTACCACTGCCAACTCTAATTCATGAGTAGGGTAGTTGCGCTCGTGAACTTTCAGGTGCATCGATGCATAAGCTATCACTCAACCCTGCTGTATCAACACACAACCATGACCAACCCTGAAAGCATCACAATACACGGCGAAACTTTGACCCTCGATCGGCAAAGTCAACACTGGAGCTGAAGTCAATAAGGCCTTAAGCCTCTGAAAGCTATCCTTGATTTGATCAGACCACTAAAATGGAACATCCTTCGTAATCAATATAGTCAAGGGTGCTGCTATGGAAGAAAATCCCTGAATGAACCTCCTGTAGTAACCTGCTAACCCAAAAAAGTTGCTAACCTCGGTAACAGTAGTGGGTCTAGGACAATCACGAACCGCTGAAATCTTACCTGGATCAACTTTAATCCCATCCTTAGACACCACATGCCCTAGGAATGCAACTGACTCAAGCCAAAACTCACACTTTGAGAACTTGGCATAAAGTCGATGATCTCTCAAGGTCTGAATTACAGTCCTCAAGTGTTGATCATGCTCATCTCTACTCCGGGAGTATACCAGAATGACATTTATGAAGACTATCATGAGTATATCCAAGTACGGGCTAAGCACCCTGTGTATCAAGTCCATGAAAGTTGTAGGGGCATTATTCAACCCAAAAGACATCACAAGGAACTCATAGTGGTCGTAACATGTCCTGGATGCTGTCTTAGGGATGTCCTCTACCCTAATCCTCAACTGATGGTAGCCGAACTTTAAATTAATCTTCAAAACACAGCTGAACCCTGAAGCTGATCAAACAAGTCATCAATCCTCGGCATCAGATATCTATTCTTCACTTTCACCTTATTCAACTGCCGATAATCAATATACATCCACATCAACCCATCCTTCTTCTTAACAAATAGAATAGGAGCACCCCAAGGATACATACTCGGCCTAATGAACCCCTTAGCTAAAAATTCATGGAGCTGCTCTTTAAGCTTTGTCAACTCAACAGGAACCATACGTTAAGGAGGAATAGAGATGGGTCTGGTGCGTGGCTCTATCTCAATGGAGAAATCAACATCCCTCTCAGGTGGAAGGCCTAGCAGGTCGGTAGGAAACACATCTAGGAAGTCTCTAACCACAGGAACAGACTCAGGAGACGAAGGGTCAACGCTAGCATCTCATACATATGCTAGATAAGTTAAACACCCGTGGGAAATCAGCTTTCTAGCTTGAAGACAAGAGATGATCCCAGATAGTGTGCGGCTGACAGAAGCCTGCCATACAACCAGGGATACACCCAGCACGGCTATGGTAATGGTATTGGCATAACAATCCAAAATCATGTAGTGAGGGGATAACCAGTCTATGCCCAATATCATATCGAAATCTAACATATCAAGGATCATCAAATCAGCCCAAGTCTCCACATCACCAACAGATCTCAAACAAGATCTCACAATCTGATCCACTACTAAAGAATTTCGTACTAGCATTGAAACAGAAACAGGCACAGATAACAGCTCACTAGCCAACCCCAAACAAGGCAGAAAGTGGGAAGATACATATGAACAAGTGGATCCTGGATCAAATAAAGCATAAGCTGGCTGACGACATAAAAAGATTGTACATGTAATCACAGCATCTGAGGCCTCTACCTCTGGTCTCCCAGGGACCACATATAACTGATGACGACCTCCACCTGACCGACCTCCATCCCCATCACCTGTCCTGCCTCGTGGACCACCACTTCTTCCCTGACCACCACCTTCTCGAGTCGATGGCTGAACTGAGTGAATAGGCTGAGCCAACGGAGCGGTTGGCTGCACTGTGCCTCGCTCAGGCCAATCTCTAGAAAAATGACCACTAACACCACACTCATAGCAGGCTGTGCCCCGATGGGGCAATCTCTTGCAAAATGACCGCTGACTCCATACTCAGAGCTAGGCCCTGATAGCCCACCCTGCCAAGATGAATGCGTTGAACTTGTGTGGACACCTCGGCCTGATGCCCCAGAAGTAGTACCTCTCAAAGACTGACCACTGTGACCACGTTGACTGCTCTAACCTTGCTCAAACTAGAACCAGAAGACTGAAGTGAATCCTAAACCGGTCGACTAGTCTGACCCAGATGCTATTATGGCTGATAACCTTGGCCCCACTGACCTGAACCTCTACCACCATGTCTGGAACTACTGTAGCCATACTGATGTCGAGGCCACTTATCTCTGGCCCTGGTGTCATGATAATGTGAATCCTCTACAGTAGGGGCATAGTCGGCAATAGCCTGGAATGACCAACCACTAGCAACCAATATCTCTGCAGTCTCTCTAAACTCTCTGTGTAGCCCCCAGATGAATCTACGGACTCTGTCAGACTCAGTAGGCATAATCATGGCCCCAAATGGAGCAAGTTGATGGAAATGGGTCTCGTACTCTGAGACAGTTATAGTATCTTGAGAAAGTCTAGTGAATGCCTCTCTCCGCTTCTCTCTGTCGCTCTGTGGCAAGAACTTGTCCATAAAGGCCTCATAAAACTTGGACCTAGCGAAAGGAGGTGATAATGCTGGTCTGCAAGCAACTTAGGCCCTCCACCATAACTTCACTGGGCCCTCCAGCTGATATGTAGTATAACCGACCCTGTGAGTCTTTAAGAACCCCTAATGATGCAACATCTTCTCACAGGTAGTAATAAAATCATGTGGGTCCTGTCCAGGAGTGCCAGCAAACAGAGGAGGTGCCAATCTCAAGAATTAACCCAATACCTTCTGCTCCGTCTTTGTCATAACTGCGCAGGGAGCAAGAGGTTGTGCAACTGAAGGGACCGAAATAACCTCAGCACGGGGAGCCACAGTGGCAGGCTGCACTCCTGAACTCGGATCACCCAGGGCTGCCCCTTGAGTGGATGTCTGTGTTGCCTCAGAAAGTCTCTCTCCAATCATACCCAAAAGTTGAATAAGTAAACCTCGAATATCCAAAGACTGGGCTGGAGTTGAAGCTGGCATAGAAACTAGTACAGGAGCCGGTGGCACCTGGGCTATCCCCGAGTCCACATGTTGTGTCTCAGGAGCAAACTCTGGCTCATGATCATACTCGGGCTCTCTCTCAACTCTAACAGCTCTGGCAGGTGCTGCTGCTTAGAGGCGTCCTTGACCCCTAGATCTACGACCTCCTCAGCCCCTATCTTGAGTTAGAGGCTCGTCTTCGCCTGACGTCGATGATCTCATATGAGCCATCTGCAGAAGAGTGAACCAGAATAAGTGAGATTTCCAGAAACTTTCGAGGATACTATGCACGAGAGAGAAACAAGAAAAGTCCATTTTTACTAAGATGTCACTATAGCCTCCCAAAGACTGAGTACGGATGTCTCTGCCCTGATCCGCAGGACTCTACTAGACATTGGCTACTATACTGATGACATCGATGAACCTAGAGCTCTGATATCAAGTTGCCATGACCTAATTTCTCAGTGATGATGGCACCTACAACCCCCCAGTAGGCGAACCAATCCTCGTAGCTCAGAATGGTCAATAATGGGCTACTATCTAATAATTTAAGAGAAAGAACAGTTTAATAGGCGGATACAAGGGAATAAGATGAAGAAAATAGATAACATGAATATATACATATATATGCGGAAGCTAAACCAAACCCAAAATATGGTATCATAGTATAGAGCTGGATCTACATATAAGGAGTACTAAAGGATCCAAAATAATATATACACAAATGTCTCTGAGTAATAATAGAGTACATAAAGCAAAAGATAAACTAAAAGCTATCTCTGGTCGCCAAGAGCTCACTTTCAGTATGGGATGATCCAAAATCTCCAAGCACGAGTCTCCCATGATCTAGCGGCGATGGATCACACTAGGATCTGCACAAAAAGATGCAGAGTGTAGTATGAGCACCAAATGCGAAGCATAAGGTACCCAGTAGGTATCATAGACCGACTGGGCATATATAAGATAAAAGCATAGTAATAGACAGAATAGAAATAAGTAGTCATGGGATTCTACAAAAAGGCACACAGGAACTAGCCCAGAGGGAAGACAACATAAATAACATACAAGGCTAGCAAGTAGAATATATACACAACAGGTACAGGTGAAAGTAGAAAGCGACGCACCTGGGGTCCTTGCAATAACAATATATACATAACAAGTTTCAGAAGTGGATGGTATATCGATAACCTCAAGTACAAGGGAAGGGAGGAGAATAATAAAGATAGGCATTCTCGGAAAATAGGAATTAACAACCAAACTAATCATACCAATCTCAAGTTAAAAACTAACAACCTCGCAGTATCCAATCTCAAACATATAACCATGATAGGGTGTAGTATAGTGATAAGGTAACAAAGCGTCTACCTACAGTCCCCCGGCCGCCCATACAACTGAGGAATGCAATCAAGTGAAAACAAACCCTCCGGCATCCCATACTACCAGATTGTACAATCAATAAACAGCAAACAAGGGTGGTACCTTATGCAGATGAATGATATGATATGCTATGCTAAGTCAAGAATGATAGTAGTACCGTATGTTACCCACTTCCAGTGTCCTATAAGGCCTAGAAGACAGGATCCTTGGAAGTTCACACCCGTATACCCCTACTACGTTGTATATCCCCCCTCCAGCACACGAAGTACATAGCCCCTAGTCCGGAACGAGAAGGTCTATGGAGGGCCCCGACCAACATACTAGTTGCCCTGCAATCTCAAGAAAATCCCCAAGTATAGCTGCCCAGAGAGTATCTAGGTCTAAAATAGTAAGTCAAAAGTCCTAGCGCATGGCCTCGCCGAGCCTAGCGTCACCCCGGATGTTGCAGTTAAACAAGTCTAGCCCTCGGCCCCGCCGGGTCTAGTAATAGTAAAAATAGTGATAAAATCTTCTTTTTATTTCCTCTTACCCCAAGAAGATCTATTAAGATGGTACCCAACCATTTCATAATCAATTTTATCAAAAATGGGCCCCACGGGCCATGCAAGGTTTAGAAATTATCAATAGAAGGCCCGAAGCCAAAATTGTAGTAATTCATGAAGAAAATCCTTTTATATGCATGATGAGTGGTGTACACAATCACAACAGTGGACCCCCCGGCCCACAATCGCTCTACAGCACACATAACCAGCCTAAAATTATGATAACGATGTTTGGGACTGACAGACACCCCCGAATAACCCATCATCTATGGTCCAGAGTCAAAACAGGGTCACACAGGACCACAAGGGTAATAATAACAAACTACAAGAAATACTACACACAACGGAAGAAAGAATGGCACGTACAGGGAAAAGCGGTCAATTGTCTGTGGTGCCAAGCTAATCACCCAATCCAAGGATGTCAATTAGTATAATTCTATCCAATATATGCTAAGTCTAGGGAGTTTAGACCGTAACCTACATGTCGTCCGATGATAAGTTGCTGGGACAATGAAATCCAAGCCCGAATCACTCCGAGTACCTCGAAAGATGATCAAACTATTAAAAATGTAAATAATGCATTAAAATGAGTCTAATGATACCCATAATGATACAATTGTAGCCAGGTCAAAATTTGGGTCGCCGGCGGGCCCATGGGCTCCACAACCCAAAATCAAAAATAAAACTCACATTATGATCATCAAGACCATGGGAGTACATGCCCGGAAAATCAAGGAATTTGGGAAATAAATTCGAGCTAAAACAGCCCCTAAGGTTAAGACACCCAATAATGGAGAATTAAGAATGAAATCCGGAAATTGACAAGAATCACCTACCCAAGGGAGAGAATTATGCAAAGGGATATGAATTGGATGAGCCCACGGAGCATGCAACCTCACACACGAACAGATTCTACAAACAATTTTTTGAGCTTGAGAAGATGACAACAATGGTGATTTAAACCAATGGATATGACAACTATGGAGAAGAGGAGAAACTTACCAAAATGCCAACGGAGCAAGAATTTATCGAGGGAACAAGAATCCTACAAGGGTGCACTGATTTGAGCAATTTAGAGAGTGTTTTGGGTGTGTTAGAGTTGGGGGAAATGAGAGATAAGGGCTGGAAAAATGTAATGGACAGCCTAAATAGCTGATGGCCCAAACCTTCATGAATGTGGCAGGCCACCGCCTATGCGGGGCAGGAAAACGCGGGCAGCCGCGCCGCAAGCGAAGGCCAAGCGCTGGCCAGGCCAGGCGCCTGCCTTGCGCAAATGCTGCCAGGCCACTTCGAACGTGGGCCTGCGAATGCAGCCCGGTGAGCGCCTAGGAAAATTCAAGGGTAGAGAGGCAGCAGGCATAGGCCTACACGAAGGATGGGGCCACCGCGTAAGCGAAGGCCATGTTGGTGCCATGACAGCACCAGCTAGCAACAATAATTCTCAACAAGAATTTTACCCCGACGGTGTAATGACCCTTCTTGTCATGTACGCATTTTTTCCTTTCTTGTACAGTTAGAACTTACCTGTAGCGGCCCCAAGTCATTTATGGCTTGTCGGGACCGGTAGTTTGGTGCCCGGGCCGTTTGTTTTGTCTTTATGGTCATTCCTCATTTTAGAGATTCAAATTTGGAAATAATTGACTTTAGTCAATATTCTTGGTAATATCAAAGAATTAAACCAAGGTTCTAGGTCAAAGGAATCCCTTGCACAAAAGTTTGAGTTAAAGAAATGTCTCGTGTAACACCTCGCCCGTTTGGAAGGTTTAAATTAACCTGTGCCTTCGGGGTAAGACTAATAATGTCTAATATACTAAGAAGGATGTGTTATGAGGTATTATAACTGCAAAATGGTCGTATGATAAGATTTGAAGTCAAGCAAGTTGCAAAATAAAAGTCGGCAAAGTTATCGTAAGTTTCTTTAATAAATTTTCTGAACTTTGGGTCAAATGTCTCAGAGCTTTTCTCTCAATTTATAAATAGCTAGAAGTCCCCCGACCTATCAAATAGAAGGTCTACGAGTCTAGTTTCCAAAGCACTAAACCGTTCTTCTATACAACTTCAGAATAGAGAGATATTTGTGTTTTTGTAAGACTATGCAAGCAGGCACGTCAAGGTGGGGCCCCTATCCTAAGTCGGTTTGCCTTTATAAATCAGGTTCTCCTTCATTTTGAACTCATAAAAATAGACCAAAACCATAGAAAATCAGATATAAACCTTATAAATTCTCCTTGGACTTTGATGCTTTCAATTAGGAAGTTTAACGGAAGTTGCTCTACGTCGCAAGCTCGTCATTTTGGTATAGTCTGCCCCATCGATTTCATGGTGTATCTTCGTGGGTGTTGATGAAGTGAGCTATCATATGTTTATTGAGTATTTGGCAGTAGCTAAGGAGTTATATTAGCAAGGTAAGTATCCCGTACACTTATCTATTTGTTAAATCGAGATTCTAAGCTTCTAGTCATGAAAAGTCATATTTTCCGATAACTTGTAGTAGTTTCTTGTTGGACTTGGATCTGTTTGTTATTCCTGCAAGGAGGCAGGTTTTTTAGCTTGGGATATTGAATTTTCTTTTCCAGGAAATCTCTCCCCTATGATCCTCCTTAGTAATTACATGTTCTAGTATCATTTTTACAGCTTTCCGAGCCACGAAGTGGTGTTTTGGATATTGTGGCTTTGGACAGCCCCTTTATCTTATTATGTTTGGTTATTGTTGTGGTGTACTGGTTCTGGTAATGTTCTGGAGGGATTGAGAAGTTTGTGTGATTCTTATTGGGATCGCATACGATAGTGATTGGATTGAACAACGTGAAGTACGCCTTGAAATAGTGCCTTGGGAACTCGTCGCTCCTTTGAGATGTGGTTAACATATTATTGTTAGATTTAGCGGCTTATTATTGTTATTGGCCTCATTTTATGCTTTGGAGTTGGTTGGTCGCGAGTGTGACATTAACACCTTATCAATTGGCTATGGCTCGTTCTTGCAGCCTTGTCGATTCTAGCAATTGTTCTATTACCTTGGTTGGTCAGGCTTCATAGAGACGCCTTTGGGGCTTCAGTCGAAAGTATTTTTTGTGTGATTTGGATCTTCCTGGAGTAGTTTGAGCCTGGATGATGTCATTCCCACTGCTAGTCATCGGATGATAGGTAGGTTATGGTTTCCCTACCTAGACTCTGCGTATATAGGCTATAACTGCATTAATTAACATCCTTGGGTGGGTTGTTATAGGTTGGTACCCCAGACCTTGTCTGCCTTGTTCGTTCGTTTAATTCATACATTGTTTGTAGTATTGGCTTAATATTGTATATTACCCTTGTGGTCCTGTGTGGCCTTGTATTGACTCTGGAACATAGATGGTGGGTTATTTAGGGAATGTCCGCGAGTCCCGAACATAGAGATGATCCTTTTAGGCTGGTTATGTCTGCTGAGTAGCTTTTGGGCCTGTGTAGGGCTGATAGGAGTTGGTGTGAGCCATTGGGCTACTTTTATATTTGTGTACGAGCATATCATCCATGAAAAAGGTTTTCCCCTGCATGTTTTACTACAGTATTAGCTGCGAGCCACTACCGACAGTTTTCCTAAATTTGCATGACCTCGGGGGCCCTTTTTGGTACTGTTGATGATAGAAAAGGGGATTTTTGGATGTTTTCGCACTGATTTTATTACTAGTATTAGTCTCTGTCGGACATAGCAACAGACTTTATTTTATTACTGATACACGTCTCTACCAGGTGGAGCACTAGACTTGATTTACTATAGTTTTAGACTCGGTGACGCCCGGGCACACTTGGAGGGGTTTTTGAGGCATTATCCACTACTTTAGTCCTGGACAGGGTCTAGGCATGCATACTCGAGACTGGGTCTCTATCTTGATCCCAAACTTTCTTCCGTATGACATGTCTTGATACTAAGTTTTAGTATAGGGTCCGGGACCTCCATGGTCCTTGCCGATCCGGGCCTGGGGCTTCGGGCTGCGTATACTGAAGGGAGTGTATATGGCGGAGTAGAGGTATACGGGCAGTGTCCTTCCATGGAACCTTCCTGCTGGGCCTGTTCGGCACCGTAGGGGGTACATACAAAGATACCATTTCACCTGAGATCTTCATGCATCATATCATTCATTGTTTGAGGCTCTACCCTTATTTGTTATTTGCTGATTGTATGCTCCGGTAGTATGGGATGCCAGAGGGTTTGTTTTCACTTATTTGTGTTCCTCGGTTATATGGACGGGCGGGGGACTGTAGGTAGAATATATTTACTCCTGTCTTTATTTAGAGCTTGTCTTGGTACTCGATTAGCGAAGGATTAGTGATAGTTAACCTGTTGAGGCTTTGGTTGTGGGATGTCTGATTATTGAGTGGGCTAGGGAGTCCTATCTTATTGAGGCACTTTTGTGTGGCCTTCTGAGAAGAGTGTGAGATTCTGGTTTTATTCTTGTGGGAAGTTGAGTGGTATCTCTCGGTTATTGTAGTCTAGTTATTTCATCCTAGGGTTGTACTTGTGAGGTGATTCCCTGGTTATGCTATCATGTGATTGGATTGGTGTTATGATTTCCTTATACTTGTTGATTTCATTTTGAGTATGTTAGACTGCTTTCCGTCTTTTCCTTTAACTTGAGGTTACCGGTATACCGTCATTTTCTCAACTCTCTCTCTCTACTTACTTATATTGTTGTGCAAAGGACTCCAGGTGCGTTCTCCTTTCCTTCACCTGTGATTCTGTGTAATTGTATCTCTGTGCTAGCATGTTTTACTTGTAGCTTTTGGCTGTCTATTCTTTTTGCTAGCCCCTTGTGCTTTCTTTGTTGCTTCAGTGACTGCTTTCTTGCTATCTGTAACTTACTGCTTTTATGTCTTATATGCGCTCAGTCGACCAATAATGCCTACTGAGTAACTATTGTTTTGGTGCTCATACTGCACTTTTGCACTTTCTGTGTAGGTACTAGTTGAGTTCTCACCGTTGATTGCATTGGAGACTCGTGTCGATTTTGTGGATATTCGAGACTAGGGTGAGCGCCTGACAATTGGGGCTTGACCATATCTCATCTTTTGTACTGTTACTCTTTGTATATTCGGAGACAGTTGTACTTATCATTTTGTTACTTCTAGCAGTTGTATTCTATTAGAAGCTTCTGTACTGTCGATACCAAGTCTTGGGGTTGGTGTTGATTCATTATGTATATATTCGGGTAAATTGCTTCTGCGTTGTCTTATCATTATATTCTGCTTCCGCTTACTTTCTAATAATTATGCGTATTGATTTGGTAGTAGCCCATTACTAACTATTATGGGTTATGGGAATTGGTTCGCCTACTGGGGGGTTGTAGGTGCCATCATGACCTGAGAAATCGGGTCATGACAGCTTGGTATCAGAGCACTAGGTTCACTAATGTCATGGTACAGAAGCAAGAGTCTAAGTAGAGTCTCGCGGATCGGTACGATGACGTCCGTATCTTATCTCTAGGAGGCTACAGGGCATTGTTAGGAAAAGTTTCATCTTCTTGACTCCTTATCGTGTGTTCCTGGCTTTATTGATTTCTAAAACTTTGGTTGTTCATTAATTCTCAGATGCCTCAGACGAGTGCGATAGCGGTTGGTGCCAAGGCTTCTGTGCCTGTTGCTTCTGTGCCTATTGCTTCAGTGCTTCCATTAGCGCCAGGACTTCAGAGTGAGGGTTTATCGCACCAAATAGAAGGTGTGGGGTCAGCCCATCCTCCAATTGGATTTATAGCGACCTCAGCACTTCAGGACACCGTGGCTAGGACTCTGAGTCCTCCAGTGAGTGTTTCAGTACTTGGTTCTATAGGTGCTGCTTCAGTTAGGGTTGAGCTTCTAGTTCTTCTGCAGGGTTGTGTGTCAGTATTGGAGTACGAGGTGAGATTTCACGACATGGTTAGGCATACTGCTAGGGATGTACCTTCAGAGTTTGATAAGGTTCAGAGTTTTGTTGGAGGTTTGATTTCACTGCTCCGTTTGGTGATCGAGCACTTGGTTAAAGTTGGGATGAATTTCCTTCAGGTAGTTGACCATGCTTGGGCCATTGAGGGTTTGTGTTGTGAGGCTTATGGAGGTGGTTCACAGAAGCGTCATTGCCAGGATAGTTCTCGAGGTTCTCAGACTTGAGGTAGGGGATTCTCCACCAAAGATAGGTTGCATTGCTTTTTGTCTATGGGGCCAGTTTCGGTTGCTTCACGGATTCCAGAGGGTGTTGGTACAGGACATGTTGAGTAGAGCAGGCAGGGTACGGATCATATCCTATTGGGTTTGCCTTCAGAGGGTGTAGGTCATGGTGGCCGATCAGGTTCAGTGAGATTTTCCCATCAGACTTCATCTGGTAGAGGTTGTTTTTGGTGTGGTGAGCGTGGGCACTTCGCTAGGAATTACCCCACGATTGTGTATCCCGGACATCCTGGTTGTTATCATTGTGGACAGATTGGTCACCTTTATAGGCATGTCCCCGGTGAGGGCCAGTTGGGCCTTTAGTTTTGACCACTCAATCCAGAGTTAGATTCCGTCAGTTTGATGCTCCTCTTTTTGGGACAGAGGTAGAGGTTCCTGATACCATTGCTCCAAGTCAGGCCTTTGCTATGTTCAACTTGTGTTAGTCCCACTCATGTTGCGATTCTATCCCTTCTGTCGTGTAATTACTTACATGCCTACCTGAATTGTAGTATCGATGTGTTGTTTTATTGGTAGTTTATTCTTTAGTAGTGGATGGGGGTGAGTTAGCCCTGTGATATGTTTTACCCGGAGTTGTAGCTTGTGAGTAGGCTTTGTAGAGCTCGCTTCCTGTTTGTTGTGGTGCTAGGCTTGTTTTGAGTCTTCCTTTGTAGCGGTCCTATATGGTTGTTTCCTAGGCCATTATCTAGCATGGCTAGAGATCCGTGTGATGGTTTGGTGTATTATCGGTAGTTGGGCCGGAGTTGAGATTTTTCCTTAGTTGGGAGATGTTGGTTATACTAGTGTGCATAGATCGGTTTGGCCTCCCGACTGTCCAGAGTCGATCCTTTTTGTTGATTAGTTTAGGAGGTTGGCAGGTATGTGGGTTGTTCCCATAGTCTCCTCCAGTCCGTTGGGTGTTTTGTTGTATCCCTAGCTCCAGTTGGAACGAATCCTGATCGTAGTTCTTTGGATGAGCTCTTGATGTTGGCATTATGATTGGGTTTTGACTTTAGCACTTCCGACTAAGTGTTGATCGTAACCTCGTGGTTGGGTTGTATTCGTAAGCATTTTGGGTAAGTTGGGCATCCAGCCCATTCTTCTCCTGCTTTAATGAGTTTGACGTGTAGCTATGAGAAGTAAGGTAATGGCTTCAGGTTCTTATTCGAGAAAGGATTTGTAAGGTTTAGTATGTGCTAAGGAAGGATTTTTGTTTAGTTGAAAAAGGATAGAGATGACTCTTTATTTGTGTTTATGTGTCCTAGGAGTTGCCTGAGGTGGCGATGAAGGTTTTCTTTGGGATTGTGTGTTGGTGATTCGATTCAGCTGTCTACACATTCCCGTGGGTTTTCCATCGATTCATTTTTGTTTCAGTAGCAGCTGTGGTGTTGGCAACTTGCATATTCAAGCCTAGTTGGCTTGGGTTCTTAAGGGTTCATTGGTAGCATACGGGTTCGACCAAGGCTTTGGTTGGCAGTTTTGAAAGTTGGGGTTCAGAATCATGGCTTGACAGGTTACATCGGATGGTTCATGGCAGTTTCTATTTGGTTGTAGCATCCTAGTGCCGGGAGGCAGTGGGCTCAGGAAACTTAGCTTCGTTACTTCAGTTGCGGATGCGGCTATTGGCCTTGGACACCTAGTCCTTGGCTAACCTCTACAAGAGGCGGGATATTCCAGATTTCAGCAGTGTTCCAGTTAGTACGAGGTCCATCTACCATGGTTGGACAAACTTAGCGGCGTAAGTTTGAGCTTCATCAGTGGTGTATGCTTTATGTGGTTAGCTTGTGCAGGTTGAGACTAGCGAGGCTATTTTGAGTTCTGATGATACGTAGAGACTGGTAATCGCCATTCATTTTCCGAGGATTTGAAAACTTGTTTAATTGATTCCTTCGGAGTTGTTATTTATGTGGGGTTCCAATATTGGTTAGACTCGGCCAGTATGGACTAGAAGTTCATTATGATATAAGCTTCGAAGTGGTTGGTTGTTTGCAGATCCGATTGAGCGGTTGATTCGAGCCAAAGGAATGAGTTGAAGGTATATGCAAAATTTTCTATGGCTAGATGGTAACTTTGAACCCCAGGCACCTTTTTCCTTTGCCTTTGGGCTGTTTGGACTTGATATTTGTGGCATGGTGGACTTCTTCTTGACGTGATATTCGTAAGGCGATTTCACATCCAAATGGTGTTTGAGTGTTCGTAGTAGCAGCAGTGTTTTCTAGAGTTGAGAGCTTAGCTCATGGTTACAGACTTCGTGGTAGGCTTACCACACTTCTTGCAGGATCATGGTTTTGGTTTGGGTCTTTTGGGCAGGTTGCCCTGGTTCATTCACTTTCAGTTGATTCAGATTTGGCATGGTTCAGCGAGGTTGACTTTGTTCGTTCTACAGTTTGGAAGTTTCTCTGTCAACAGAGGGTGTTCTTTCATGCCTTCCCTAACCCTGGTGTGCAAACTTCAGTAGGGTTCAAATGGGTTGTTCTATTAGGTTCAGTTAGCGAGTTTGATGTTAGCAAAAGTGTTCGTTCGTTGGTTGATGGTCAGTCAGGGCAGGTAACTTTAGTTTTCAATGATATGCTACGGGTTGTTATCTTGGATGGCAAAGGCTAGTAGCCTATATCTTGGCTTGAAATGAGTTTGAATAAAACAGGTGACTTCATTCGTGGTAAAGTATAAGCGGGAACTATGGATCTCAGGTGTGTCAGTTGATGCTTCGACGGTGTTTTGGGTGTTTGACTTGTGTGCAGCTTCCTGTTTGTGGTGCTCAAGGATTCAGTTCAGAATAAAAAAAGGTTTTGTGGAACAGCGGGTTCATGAGTTAGAGTTTTGGGTTGATGGATTTTCTGGTAAACTTGGTATGGTTTTGAGGATTCGAGTTTTGTGTGTTGATCGCCTTAGTGCTCTGGTTTTGGTGTTGTGTCGGTGCTTTTTGGTTGAGATTCTCGAGGTTCAATTTGGGTTGGAAGATCTTTGGGGGTTGAAATCTAGCTTGGCTAGTAAGAAATTAAGGCTTGGTTGCTTTCTTTGGTTTGTTCTGTTGGGTGTCGTTCGGTCGTGGAGGCTACCCGGGTTGTCCGAGAGAGTAGTGTGGGCATTGTATCCGTTGTTCTTAAATATCTAGTATTTTCTTCTTTCCTGACTTTCGAGGATGAAAGTCTTTTTTAGTAGTGGATGATGTAATGACCCTTTCGGTCATGTATGCATTTTTGCCTTTCTTGTACCGTTAGAACTTACATATAGCCACCCCAAGTCATTTATGGCTTGTCGGGACTGGTAGTTCGGTGCCCGGGCCGTTTGTTTGGTCTTTATGGTTGTTCCTCATTTTAGAGCTTTAACTTTGGAAATCGTTGACTTCAGTCAACATTCTTGGTAATATCAAAGAATTAAACCAAGGTTCTAGGTCAAATGAATCCCTTACACAAAAGTTCGAGTTAAAGAAATGTCTCGTGTAACACCTCGCCTGTTTGGAAGGTTTAAATTAACCCGTGCCTTCGGGGTAAGACTAATAATGTCTAATATACTAAGAAGGATGTGTTATGAGGTATTATAATCGCAAAAGGGTCGTATGATAAGTTTTGAAATCAAGCAAGTTGTGAAATAAAAGTCGGCAAAGTTATCGTAAGTTTCTTTAATAAATTTTCTGAACTTTGGGTCAAATGTCTCAGAGCTTTTCTCTCAATATATAAAGAGATAGAAGTCCCCCGACCTATCAAATCCAAGGTCTACGAGTCTAGTTCCCAAAGCACTAAACCGTTCTTCTATACAACTTCAGAATAGAGAGACATTTGTGTTTTAGTAAGACTATGCAAGCAGGCACGTCTAGGTGGGGCCCCTTTCCTAAGTCAGTTTGCCTTTATAAATCAGGTTCTCCTTCATTTTGAACTCAGAAAAACAGACCAAAACCATAGAAAATCAGATATAAACTTTATAAATTCTCCTTGGACTTTGATGCTTTCAATTCGGAAGTTTAACGGAAGTTGCTCTACATTGCAAGCTCGTCATTTTGGTATAGTCTGCCCCATCGATTTCATGGCGTATCTTCGTGGGTGTTGATGCAGTGAGATAGCATATGTTTATTGAGTATTTGGCAGTAGCTAAGGATTTATATTGGAAAGGTAATGATCCCGTACACTTATCTATTTGTTAAATCGAGATTCTAAGCTTCTAGTCACGAAAAGTCATTTTTTCTGATAACTTGTAGTAGTTTCTTGTTGGACTTAGATCTGTTTGTTGTTCCTGCAAGGAGGTAGGTTGTTTATCTTGGGATATTGAATATTTTTGTCTAGGAAATCTCTCCCCTACGATCCTCCTTCGTAATTACATGTTCTGGTATCATTTTTACCGCTTTTCGAGCCACGAAGTGGTGTTTTGGATATTGTGGCTTTGGACAGCCCCTTTATCTTATTATGTTTGGTTATTGTTGTGGTGTACTAGTTGTGGTAGGTTCTGGAGGGATTGGTAAGTTTGTGCGATTCTTATTGGAATCGCATACGATAGTGATTGGATTGAACAACGTGAAGTACGCCTTGAAATAGTGCGTCGGAAGCTCGTCGCGCCTTTGAGATGTGGTTAACATATTGTTGTTAGATTTAGCTGCCATTTAATATTGTTATTGGTCTCATTTTATGCTTTGGAGTTGTCTGGTCACGAGTGTGACATTAACACCTTATCAATTGGCTATGGCTCGTTCTTGCACCCTTGTCGATTCTAGCAATTGTTCCATTACCTTGGTTGGTCAGGCTTCATAGAGACGCCTTTGGGGCTTCAGTCGAAAGTATTTTTTGTGTGATTCAGAGCTTCCCGGAGTAGTTCAAGCCTGGACGACGTCGTTCCCGCAGCTAGTCATCGGATGATAGGTAGGTTATGGTTTTCCCTACCTAAACTCTGCGTATATAGGCTATAACTGCATTAATTAACATCCTTGGGTGGGTTGTTATAGGTTGGTACCCCAGACCTTGTCTGCCTTGTTCGTTCGTTTAATTCATACATTGTTTGTAGTATTGGCTTAATATTGTATATTACCCTTGTGGTCCTGTGTGGCCTTGTATTGACTCTGGAACATAGATGGTGGGTTATTTGGGGAATGTCCGCGAGTCCCGGACATAGAGATGATCCTTTTAGGCTGGTTATGTCTGCTGAGTAGCTGTTGGGCCTGTGCAGGGCTGATAGGAGTTGGTGTGAGCCGTTGGTCTACTTTTATATATGTGTGCGAGCATATCATCCATAAAAAAGGTTTTTCCCTGCATGTTTTACTACAGTTTTGGCTGCCAGCCACTACCGATAGTTTTCCTAAATTTGCATGGCCCCGGGGGGAGGGGGGGCGTTTTTGGTACTATTTATGATAGAAAAGGGGATTTTTGTATGTTTTCGCACTGATTTTATTACTAGTATTAGTCTCGGCCGGGCAGAGCACCAGACTTGATTTTATTACTGATACTAGTCTCTGCCGGGCGGAGCACTAGACTTGATTTACTATAGTTTTAGACCCGGTTACGCTCGGGCATTCTTGGAGGGGTTTTTGAGGCATTATCCACTACTTTAGTCCTGGACAGGGTCTGGGCATGCATATTCTAGACTGGGTCTCTATCTTGATCTCGGACTTGCTTCCAGAGGCCATGTCTTGATACTGAGTTTTAGTATGGGGTCTGGGACCTCCGTGGACCTTGCCACTCTGGGCCTGGGCTTCGAGTTGCGTGTGCCGGAAGGAGGGTATACGGCGGAGTATAGGTATACGGGCAGTGTCCTTCCGTGGAACCTACCTGCTGGGCCTGTTCGGCATCGGAGGGGGTACATACAAAGATACCATTTCACCTAAGATCTTCATGCATCATATCATCCATTGTTTGAGGCTCCACCCTTGTTTGTTGTTTGTTGATTGTACGCTCCGGTAGTATAGGATGCCGAAGGGTTTGTTTTCACTTTTTTGTGTTCCTCGATTGTATGGGCGGCCGGGGGACTTTAGTAGACTATATTTACTCCTGTCTTTATTTAGAGTTTGTCTTGGCACTCGGTTAACAAAGGATTAGTGATGGTTAACCTGTTGAGGCTTCGGTTGTGGGATGTATGATTATTGAGAGGGCTAGGGAGTCCTATCTTATTGAGGCACTTTTGTGTGGCCTTCTGAGCAGGGTGTGAGATTCTGGTTTTATTCTTGTGGGAAGTTGAGTGGTATCTCTCGGTTATTGTGGTCTAGTTATTTCATCCTAGGGTTGTACTTGTGAGGTGATTCCCTGGTTATGCTATCATGTAATTGGATTGGTGTTATGATTTCCTTATACTTGTTGATTCCATTTTGAATATGTTAGACTGCTTTCCGTTTTTTCCTTTTACTTGAGGTTACCGATATACCGCTATTTTCTCAACTCTCTCTCTCGACTTACTTATATTGTTGTGCAAAGGACTCCAGGTGCGTTCTCATTTCCTTCACCTGTGATTCTGTGTAATTGTATCTCTATGCTAGCATGTTTTACTTGTAGCTTTTGGCTGTATATTCTCTGTGCTAGCTCCTTGTGCTTCCTGTTGCTTCAGTGACTACTTTCTTGCTATCTGTTACTTATTGCTTTTATATATTATATGCGCTCAGTCGGCCGATGATGCCTACTGAGTACCCGTTGTTTTGGTGCTGATACTACACTTCTGCACTTTCTGTGCAGGTATTAGTTAAGTTCTCGTCGTTGATCGCGTTGGAGACTCGTGCAGATTTTGTGGATATTCGAGACTAGGGTGAGCGCCTGACGGTCGGAGCTTGACCACATCTCATCTTTTGTACTGTTACTCTTTGTATATTCGGAGACAGTTGTACTTATCATTTTATTACTTCTAGAACTTGTATTCTATTAGAAGCTTCTGTACTGTCGATACCAAGTCTTGGGATTGGTGTAGTTTCATTATGTATATATTCGGGTAAATTGCTTCTGTATTGTCTTATCTTTATATTCTGCTTCCGCTTACTTTCTGCTTATTGTGCATATTGGTTTGGTAGTAGCCCATTACTAACCATTCTGGGCTAGGGGAATTGGTTCGCCTACTGGGGAGTTGTAGATGCCATCATGACCTGAGAAATCGAGTCGTGACAGACGGACCCTTGAAAACACATTCGGGGTCCCGCAAACGCAAACGAGCAGAGCTATTCGACTAAAAATGATATTTTGGACCCAATGGAATCGATGAAAACCCCAACGGAGGTCGATAGCATAAAAAATGGGTCCCACGCCCAAAAACCAACTTTAAGCCTATCTTTCCAAAACGGAACACCAAGGCCTAAAATGAGTCTGAAAGCCTCGGGACCCGAACCAAAGGTCCCTCTAGCCCAAAGTAGACATTCTAGAGCTAAAAGCGCTGTCAGAATTTCCATCCGAGGCCGTCTTCTCCGAATGTTGACCAAAGTCAAACTTTCAAGTTCAACTTGGCTAAAAACACAAAAACCAAAACAAAACAAAACCAAAAGATCCCAGAACTCGACCAAGAGTCCTTCCAGAACAAACTCCACACTCCGGGGCTGACGGAACTATCGGAATTCGATTCCGAGCACATTTACCAAGAATGTTGACTAAAGTCAATGATATTCTAAGTTAAGGCCCTAAAATAGGCAAACGGACAAAACAACCAAACGAATGACCAGGGCACCGAACTATCGGTCCCAGCAAGCCATTAATGACTTGGGGTCGCTACAGAAAAGATCTAAAAGTACAATGAATACGTAAACGCAAAGATGACCGGAAAAGTCATCACACAATGTAAAAATGAAAAATTTTGGAGCAAAATTTAATTAGGAAAACAAAAGGACAAGAAACAAACAAAAACAAGGGAGACAAGATATCATGGTGCAATGATTTGAATATCACGACACAATGATTGACATATTGGGTGCAATTAGAATGAATTAAGGAGTAACAGATCAAAACAAAATATGAGTTGAAGAAACATACCTGGTAAACATTTGGCAGTAGCAAAATGAACGTTCCAGCGTTTGAAGAAGCAACCAGTTAGTTCTGCAGCGAAGGTGGCGCGAACTTTTTCTGATTACAGAATCTGAGTTTTCCTCTCGCGCCACTCTCTTGCGGCGGAAGAGTGGCGCGAGCACGTCGAATTTTGTCCTATTTTGACTTGAATTTAGTTTTTAAAAGCCTGCATTTTCTCATACTCTATAAATATACCTTATAACACGATATTAACATAATTTTTTACCTAGGAAGAGCTAGGAGTCACTGTGGAGGTCAGATAAAATTGAGTTTCATCTTTCCTTCTTCTTTATTTATTTATTTTTATATTTTTATTTGGATGATTTATTATAATTTCTCCATATATGTATGGAGTTAGACTTCTCTTTCTAGGATTACGGTAGCTTCATGATTGTTGGTGTATGAACTTGAATTGTCTTGTTAAGATATTTATCGTCGTGCTAAAGATCGTGTAGTTATTTACTTTTTCTTGAACTTAGTTATTTATTTTTTTGATCATCATTCATATACTATCTGTGGCGCGTAAATTAGATTCGAAAGAGGTTTGCGTGAGTTATAAGAAAAAGTAGGGCTTGATTGTGAACCTTATAAGAAAAGGAGAATGACTCACTAACATGTATAGGAATGTACCCGTTAACCTTGCTCAGTTGATACATATGGCATATCACATGCACTTCACTATCGATAGCCGACCATAGCAATATAGGCGTTAGGAATATTTGAGTAGCCTTCGAGTTGATGGCAAAATGCCTAATAAAGTATTATTAACTTACACGTAATAAATCGATAAAAATCAGAGTCAGTTAAAGTGATTACTCAACACGATTGCTAGCGAATTCATAATCCTAGATTGATTTCATTCACTGCTTACGTAAAAATTTGTTCTTCGTTTGGTTAATTATTCATTAGTTATTTTCTTTTTCTTTTTAGTTTAGTAATTCATAATATAATTTGGATTTTTCTACTTGAATACGATATCTGGATTTAAAATTCTATATTACTTGTACAATCGTGTGCGTTTGGACGCAACACGATTCCCATCAGCTCTTCATTTCATTCATAACAAAAAAAAAAGATAAAAACAATGTTAATTTATTTTGCCAATTTTTATATGTTGTACTTATCTTTTATTAATTACGTTCTTTAATCGTAGAGAATCCAATCTAATCACAAACTAGTGAAATGAGCCGCGCTACAGGCGGTAATAAAAAATTTTATTAGATATACAAAAAAAAAAATATTCAAGTGTAAAGAATGTATTAAGATTTTTTTTTAGTTTTTAAATTCAAATAAATTAAATTTAATGCTTTAATCCATTACATTATTTACAATTAATTTTGTAACTTATTTAATATTTTCGCTCTTTGAGAATTTATGACCTTATAATGATACTTGATTTTATCTATCTCTATGTAGGTGATATAATTTTTTTACTAAAATTTTTATTTAACATGTATAAAGAACTCAATAAATAAAAAAAATTATAATTAAAATTCATAAATTACAAATCATGATTTTGCTTTTGTATCTAAGTATATTTAATGCTTTAGACACTAAGAGTAATAAAATCTTTTTTAAAAAACTTATAAAAGACATTGTAAAATAAATTACCAAGATTCTTAGTTATTATTCTCAGTAGCTTGAATTTTCACACTTTAGTAGCAACTCCCTTCCATTATATATAACAAAATTTATCTTAATACTCTTTAATGGAGGAATATAGTCTAACATATTTTAAATCATTTAGGGATCATCACATTTTCTAAATTTTAAAAAAATTATAATTAAAACCCAAAAATTCAAACCTTTCAATTATCACCATCGATGCATGCTTGTGTGTTAAGTTGTAACTACCAATAGTTATAGTGAAAAAATATGAAAGGATTAATAAGTTATTAATAGTAATAATTGAGGAATTATTTTTTACATTAATTACATAGAAAATAGGGGGAAGCCAAAAGAAGGAGGAAAAGAATAAGTTAGATATTGTATTAAAATGTGATAGCAAATAAAAAAAATTAAATTAAAAGATATGTCTTCTAATATAAATTTAAAAGAGATGTTGTTTCATTCCAGTTTTATATAAATATGTAAATATAAATTTATGGCCTTATATGCCATTTGTCTTTTTAAAAAACACAAAAATATTGTAAATAGTACTTTTAATTTTTTTTAGTTTTTCTTAAGAATTACACAAGTATTCTATTTTGTTGTCAATTTATTTTGATTCATTTTTTTTTAGTTTTTCTTAAGAATTACACAAGTATTCTATTTTGTTGTCAATTTATTTTGATTCATTACTTGGATAACGTCTTTCCTTGAATTTACCAAATCTTTGCTCTTTAAAATGCTTCTAGCGCTAATATTTTGGACTGCTATATTGAATGTAGGAATTTTTTTTGGTTGGAAGGGATAACCTTATATATTAATATTAAACAGTTGATGCCACTAAATGTCACGATCTAACTACCGGGCCGTGCGGACACCTACTTTTATCCATCTGTTGACACCCAATTTTGACCTCCCTATACCTCTCTCGGGTTGTTATTTTACTAGTTATTATTATTATTTTTAAAGCTTAATTTTTCTCGCATATTGCTTTTATTTACTAAATAAATCACGTGTTTTATCGTCGTCTTGATACTTTTTAAAATTCATATACTATTTATAAAATATATAATTTATTTCTTATTATTACTATTTTATCATAAATTTCGTATAATATTACATGCCATTAATTTTATGTACAATATATATACATAATTTATTTATAATTTTAAATAATATTCTTTGTCTGATAATTATCGTTAGTTATTATTTTATCTATTAAATTATATATATGTAGTATTTTATTTATTAAATAGCAGCCCAATTTCAATTTATCTCTCAATTTATTTAAATTCTAGCCTCTCTCTATCCAATTTATTTCAACTCTAGCCTAAAATTGAGTAAATTTGGCCTAATTTTAAATCCCAATTTCAATTTCAATTGCACAAAACCATTGACCCAATTTCGGATCTGGCCCATGTTGAATCAAATCTCAGTCGTTAATCTAATGTGATCAATGGCCAAGATTTAATCTCCATAACCTTTCCTTTTTAATTATATACTACCTCCCCAAACCCTAAAGTCATTTCCCCACTTTCTTCACCACCCACCGCCTCACACCATAGCCGCCACCTCTCTCTCCCAAAGCTCTCCCTCTCGTCAACTATGCTGATGGGCGGCGTCCCACCATCGCCGCCTCGCTCCACCACTTCTTCTCTCCTCATCTCTCCTCCTCTTCGCCTCGCCACCGGCGAAACCCGTCTAAACCACCGCTATAAACCAGCCACCAACACCCTCTTCCTTATCCCCCGCTACTGCGACCAGAAAACCCCAACCGCGACCTCTTTCCCCACACCATTCTTTCTCTCCCCCTCTCTCTATCTCCGGTGAACTCCACTGCAATACCAGCCGCTGCAGCTTCATCCACAGTCGGCGGAACCACCGCGCCGCCACCACCCTCTTCCCGTCGATGGAGGCCCGCTGCTCTACCACTACTCCATGAAACAGCTGCCCCATCGTCCCTCTCTCTTCCACTCTCTCTTCTCTCCGCCACCACCAACAAAAAAAATCCTTCACCTTAACCCATTCCTCTTTGTTCTCTCCCGTCGACCACCGTCCAAACCCCCAAAATCCCTAATCAACTCTTCCAGTAAACAACCACCAAACAGACTTGTCACCTCCCCTCTCTATATTTTTGGTTTAAGCTCTGGTGAAGAAGGCCCTGCTAACATCACATCACTAATACTGTTGGTGAAATGCATTCGATAATGTTTAACAATCATGGACCGCATCTTATCAGGTTACTGAGCGTAACTTATGGCAGGCTCAATTCATCTCCGATATGATCTTTTGGTATTTGTTTTGTAGTTACCCCTCTATTTAGATTAAGTTCTCGGCTGATTTTTGAAATTGGAGAATTTGTGCAAGTGTAGTGATTATTTTCATTCAAAGCATGTTGGCTCTTACTTTTGCTATGTCAGGATGTTGTCACGTGCATTATGTTTTAATACTTTGTCACATTTGAATTAGCTACTATTTATCATGAAATATGTGTTTGTTTAGTCTAATATCATCGTCGAAACACATTGTGATGCTCCATTCTAAATTCACTTTCATGATCAATCTAATGTTGAATCAATTATCGAACTAAATATAGATTTGGTTAATTATTTGCCTGAGTATGGTAGTTCGCATCGTTCTTTGTTCAAATGTGTAATGACTTTGGACCTTTTCTAATTTTGATAGCCTTGTGTAAAATTTGATTTCTCTGGCTAAGTTGATCCATTGACAGCTCTGTGATTAAATATGGCAACTACAGATTTGACTTCATCCAAAAGTAGTTATAGTAATCATGTAGTTATGAAAAGTTGATCTATTTTTAGTACCCAAATAAATTCTTTTTCCTTCTCTTCTTCTTCCTTTAATTGTGACAGATTTTGAATTTTCTTATTTTGGTAAGCTTGGATTGTGTTAAGATTAATTTGATTGAGGAAAATCTTTTACGATTCATACCCTTTCCTTTTCTTTCTCATGGCTAATTGAGACAACTTTGTTACTACGCCATTTATAGTAAAGATCTGATCCATCTTACACTTAATTGAGAATATTATATGGCTGATTTGTGTATGATTTATTTCAAAATATGTGACAGCTTCTTTACATGTTATTATGGAGTTTGTTTGACACCAAAATAAACTCAATTACTCTGTTTAAGGGAAGGATCCCCATAATTGATTCTAATTGATAATCCTTGATTATTTTTTCCTTTGATCACTCTCTCTCTCTGTTGATTTGGTTATGACTAGTATATAAGCAACATTCTCCTGTTCTCTTGATCACTGGAAGTTTCCCCCTACTTCCGGACGAGACTTTTTACACACATCTATTACTCTCATATTACTAAGAACTCTCTCTTCTGGGAATAAGGTTGATTGCTAAGTGTTGGGTATCGAATTTATCTTATTGTATGCTGCAAATTGGTATGTATCTTAACTCATTTATATGATTTAGGAGTGTGATATAAAGCATGAGATAGGGGTTTAAAGATATTAATTGCTGCCTATTTGATTACGTGATGCACATTGCCATTATTTGTTGGTTATGTATTGATTAAGTTACTGCCATGAATTTTTCTTGTGTTGTCTTGGTATGTGTTGTATAGAATAGAGGGCCTTAAACGCATCCTATATCCTTACATAGGCAATGCCTAGGACCCTTGAGGTTCTCATGAAACTTTTCTGTCAGGGACTAATATTAGGAATCGTTATAGGCTCCTCTGGATTTTGTATGCTTGTTTTGGCAGGTTATTTGCTAGCAAATCCATTTGGAAATTGTGAAGAGTCATTCGGGATCGGGATTTCTGAGTAGTGGGACAGCCCATATTTTAGCTTTAAATTCTGATTTCTTGCAATTTATTTGGTCTATAATAACTTATTGTATAAACTCCGATGATGTAAAAAAATTAGGGGACTGCTATGGGGGAGGGGCAAACTATTTGCTATCTGTTTTATTTATTCGAAACATAGAAATCATGCTTATAAGATTTAAATCAATCTTTAATGTTCAAATTAATTAGTCATCATGCCTATAGGACTAAAGTTATTTTAGCATGTTGGGTATAATAAAATCTGCATAGAAATCATGTCTATAAGATCGTAAATTGATTCAGCATATTTAATTCTTTTCTATATTTGTAGATTCCATTTGAAAATCTCGGATAATATTTTCAGAATGTATAAAACAGATTAAATATTTAGAGATCGTGCTTATAGTGTTTGTAGTCCAGTCATATTTTGATATCATGCTCATAGGTAAATCTGTTTTAACGTTTAAATGATTGGTTATCGTTCTTCTAAGTCTAAATCATGCTAGTAGAATTTGTTAGAAACCATGTCTATAGGATTCAAAATCCGTTTCAGCATAATTTAGTTAGTTCTCATGCTTATAGAACTAAATCAATTTTCTGCATATTCAAATTAGATAATCTGCCTATAGGATTCAAACCCATTTTTCGCACTAAATTACTAGATAGTCAGATAATGTGGCTATAGGATTCAAAGAAGTTTCAATGTTTCAATTGGAAATCACGCTTATAAGTCAAAACTGTTTTCAGCACATTAATTTATTTTGGCCATTAATTTCAGCATGTTAAAACCAATTTTTGCATGATAAACTGCTAGACATTATGCTTATAGGACTTAATTAATAAATTTCTGCATTAAAAGTTATGTCCATAGGCTTAATCACTGTCTATTCTCTACATGTTTAATCAATAGAAATCATGCCTATAGGTTTAGTTATATAAATGTGGTAATTGTTTGGATTGTGTTAATTGCTTATCTCTTCTTTAATTAAATAAGAGGCTTACTTGAAACCATTATGTGCTACTTGTGTTAAAAGTCTTGTTGCTTTTGTATGATGCTTAATTTCGAATCTAATCAATAACCTTAGAGTTTATTTGTCTAGATCCATATCCAAAATAGAAAGTCCAATGCCTCTTGGACATTAAGTTGGGACGGGTAGGCATTATAATACGCGTTAGTCTTTTCCATTTCTTTAGTGCACTTTTAAGTAATAATAACTTTAATAACAAACCTAGGTGGGTAGTCAGAGATGATAGTCTGTGCTCGCTGATTAATACGAGCAATCCTTAATTGGATTGCGAAGTATTAATTTATGTTGCATGGGGTGATCCTTTAGTCTTAAAACCCCTCCTTCCCCAACTTGCTTTCCTCCTACATCGGGAGTGATCTACATGATACACTTACAGCTCGATAGTCATTGCACTTTGACTAAGAGGTCTCTCACGACTTCGCATGAGGTTGAGCGATTACTCCCCAACATACGGACTTTGTAGTTTTATCTAATTTTTTATGTTATTATATGCTTGGGGTAGGTCTACCCTTGTAGTTTCTTGTTCTTCAGTTTCTACTGCTTTTACTTTTTCATGTGGTTCAGATATAGTATTATTTGTTATAGTATAGTTCTGTGATTACATGTTATCCTATTCATTGTCTATATTTTTTGTTCTTTTATTTTGACCTCTTATGGTCTTATTTTGTCTTGAGCCGGAGGTCTATCGGAAACAGCCTCTTTACTTCATCTGAGGTAAAGGTACGGTCTGCGTACATTCTACCCTCCCCAGACCCAACTTTGTGAGAATACACTGGGTATGTTTTTGTTGTTGTTGTATATGCTTGGGGTAGTTAACTAAAACACCTAGTAATTAGGATATCTTCGTTATATCATTGTGTTGATTTTGTCTTCTCGCTTATCTGATTCTTTTATTTCTTTATTTCCTTTATAATTTCTATGCCTAATTCTTTTCACCTAGATTTATTAGTAATTAAAATTGGTTTAATTTTATTAACTTATTTTACTTGATTTATCACTTAGTCATTTTTAGCTTAAAAAATATTTCAACCCTCGTCTTATCACGAACTTCCCACATAAATAATGAATTTGGCAGGGACTTATATTTGTGGACCTCAAAAGGTGTCTGACGTCTTTCTTTCGAGGTAAGTTGAACCCTTACCCAATTTCTATTAGCGCAGACTTTAATTTAATTTAATCGTAATTAGTTTAGAATGGTGCCCTAACGCACCTTTAATTCGTTAAGTGGCGACTCTTCTTCTCTTTTAAATCCTAAAAGAGAGTTGTCATGTCGAATCCCGCTTTTCACGAATAAAATGGGGTACAACAGAATGGCGACTCCGCTGGGATACTTAGGTTCTAACCATTACGGATTTTGTGTTTATGTGAAATTTTTGTGTTACCTTATTTTAATGCTTTTCTTGTCATGATTAACTGTTTTTCCTTGTCTTTGTTTTTTCATCTATTTTTTTTCTCTCATGTTTAGCATGCTTCTTATTTTGTTTGTATTTTTCTCCGTTTAATCTTTTTGTTTTCATAAATAGTTATTTTCATGCTAAAAGGCCTTCCTTTTATTTATTTTCTTAAATAATATGCCTATTTTTCATGCTTAGAATATTTTAGTCTCTTTGTGTGTTCAAATAATACATCTAGTTGTATCTGTAGTATTCCTTGAAAAATTATATGCTTTTTTTTGGTGTGTGTAATCCTTTCTCTTTTATTTTTATAGAAAATTTATTTGCATGTTAAACACCCAGCATGTCTATGTATTCGCTTAAGTGATCTAACCCCTTTCATGTCCCCTCCCTTAGCTTTTTTAATTGTCTGTCTTCTTTCATTATTTTCTTTTTTTCTTTTTATTTTATTTTTATATTGGACTAACAGTGTGTTTATTCATTTTTTTAACTGCTTCATATTTTGTTACTGTTGTATTTTGTTACTGCTTTGACATAAACTACGTATTTTGTTACCGCTTTTCCTTATGTGCTATGTGTTACTGCTTTATTTATAAACTGTCATTTTCGCTCATATTTTCTCCATTGGGAACCTCACACTTTGCACACACAAAATGGTTGCGTAGTTTTACGGTCGTTCACTCCTAAACACCCTTGTGGAATGTTTCATGATTTGGTCGATCAGCGGTGCATCGACGGTCATGGAACCTCCCACTCTCAAGTTGTCCGCTTGAGGGAGCCGCGTCAAACCCATTCATGTTCTTAGATTATGACCGCGTATTTCTTTAAAAATAAAATACACATCTGTTTAAACTTAAGATGTATTGATGCCCATGGTGCGTCAAGACTAATAGTAAAGCCTTACCGTGAGTCCTAAGGGATTTATAATCCCACAATGGACGTTTTCACTATTTATATGCATTTAAGAGATAAATATGCCTAAATGTTGTTATGTTGCTCCTCGGAGGGGTAAAGTAGGCTAACCTTTTCTTTTGCAGATTCAATGACTCCTCCTTCATCATATCCGAGATTTGGCATGGTTTGGTGCATGCCAACCAAATGAATTCATGGTGGAAGAATTTGGGTCAATATGGTCAGGATGAAGTGAGAAAGGTATTGGGGAATCTGTCATCTCTCATGCATGTCTCTCCCCATAGAGAGCTTATTGAGGATGATACCGCTTTTTGGGATAAAAAAAGGTTGTGTTCAGATTTGTCAACATTGAAATGATGCCACTCCTAGAAGAGATTGGAGGTTATATCGAAAACAGCAGGTTATTATGGAGGAATAGAAAATGGCAAAAAGCTGAGATGATCATACCAAAGAGGTTTACTTTAGAAGACGTTCGAGAGAAGTTGGGACTCCAAGGGAGTCATATGGTATCCTATGTAATGAAAGGGCGAATTCCAGGCAGCTATTTATTTGATAGGTTTGGTAATGACGTTGCTCAAAAAGTATACGAAATGGAGAGTCCCGATCCTAGATCATGGGGGAAGAAAAGAATCTTTGTATTCATAGTTTACTTTTTGGGCTTGGTGGTATTTCTGCGAGGGGATGAGGAAGACATTCATACCTGCCTTATTTCCGTTGCTGATGCTTTATGTAATGGAATTGATAAGGGTCCTTGCACGATTGTCCCAATGATTGTAGCAGATATTTATCAAGCTTTGGGTCTTTGCAAAGGTGGGGCCAAACACTTCGAGGGGTGCAATCTGTTGTTGCAGCTATGGTTGATTGAACATCTTCAAAGGGTACTTGGTTCACAGTCAATACTTGAACACAATAGGACAAATCACATTGTTGTTCATGAATTCAGGGTCACTATGGGAGTTAAGAAGATTAAGAGGCCCAAGGAAGCAGAGGAGTGGGGAGCAATGCTAAGTGCCTTGACTATAGACTCGGTGCAATAGATGTTCGATTGTTTTCCTGGCAAAGACTTTGTAGTATATACCAAGAAGCGTTATTACGTGGTTTTGATAGGACTCCATGGCCTCCAACCATACGCTCCAATGAGGGTAATGAGACAAGCAGGCCGAACGCAAATAATACCAAGGGTGACCAACATGGATGATTATAGAATAGATTATAAGGATAATGTGGTTCTGCAAGCCATCGATATCACCAAAGCATGGAACAAAATAGTAGGCTTGGACAAAGAGAGCATAGCACCAGACAGGTATCATGCAGGATATGTAATAGGCTATATTGAGTGGGTTCATAAAGATTTGGAGGGCACTGCAATTTCAAGTGTCAAAAGAGGCAAACATATGGGTGACATGGAAGCCGAAGCACAAACATTGTACAAAAAGTTCAAAAGGAGGGCATTGGACTTAGAGGCTAGGCATCGACAACTGCATGATGACAATGATAAAGAACTAACAGAGTTGGGTATGGATCGAGACTCATGGAGACAACGTGCTTTGGGGCTAGAAAAGAAGGTGCGAGAACTTCAAGAGGAATTCAGTAGGCAAGGTGAAGAATGTCTAAACAAAGAAGATCTAGGAAGACATCTGGCACTATCATATCTTTTGACAAGTCACGACCATTTTGACAAGGCTTTGGAGGACCCTAAAGACGCAGATGATGAGGAGGATGTCTTTAGAATTTAGTTCAGTTTTATTCCATTATATGTCAAATTTTGAGACAGCCTTTTATTTAACGCAAATTTTATATTTTGGGGGTTTATTATGGAGCAAAATGACATTACATTATGGCGTATGTATCTCCTAAAACGATAGGCCTACCTCTGGCACAATAGAGGTCCCTAAGCTAGGAACGTTATTAAAGTGTTTACTTATTTCAGCTTATACTTTACTTGTCCGCTATCATATTTTCTTATCACTAACTTTTTGCCTCTTTTGTTTGTTTTTTTCTTTACTCCCTTTCCCAAAGGTTGATTCGTGCATTTTGTTTATCACACTCGAGCTACCAAAGCTTCTTCTTTCAGTTTTCATTATCAAGGCAAAAAATGGGTGATAACAATGACACCAATGACAAGATTTATATAATTGCTCAGAGTATAGAGGGAGGATATCCACTTGAACATAATGAGGTGATATTAAAGTTGAAATAGAAAATTCTGGAGATGCAAGGAGAATTATTTCATGCTCACAGTTTGGACAATCTAGCAACTATCCTGAATACTCCTCTAGAGACACCAATCGAGGGCAACATCGCTACTAAACCCCAAGCCACTTTTACTAGCCTTCCCTTATCATCTCATCCTCAAAGTCACACTTATCCACATAATACATCCAATTACACATACCTAGCTCCACTAAATTCTCAAACCACCTTACATACCCACGATATACTACCAACGTCTACTACAAATATGACTTATGCTCATGCTCTAAAAAATTGTAATTCAAATTTTATCTATGTCAAGAGCGCTCCTTTCACCCATCATCACTATAAACCAGAGTTCTCTCAAAAGGACATATTGATACGAACTATGACCGAGCAATTAGAAAAGTTGTATGGTCGATTGCAGCATGTGGAAGGTAATAAAGGGGTAGAAGGGTTAAATTTTGAAGACTTGTGCATACATCTTGATGTTGAACTGCCTGAAGGATACAAACCTCCTAAATTTGAAATGTTTGACGGGACTGGAGACCCAAAGGCACATCTAAGAGTGTACTATGATAGGCTAGTAGGTGTCGGAAGAAATAAACAGATTCGCATGAAATTATCCATGAGGAGTCTTACTGGAGATGCTCTGTCATGGTATATTGCACAAAATTCAAGAAAATAGTCAAAATGGACTGACATGGCCTCTAATTTTAAAAAGAGATTTGAATTTAATATTAAGAAGGCGCCTGATTGGTTTTACATTTAGACCTTGAAGAAAGGACCCACGGAATCATTCTGAGAATATGGAATAAGATAGATATCTGAAGCCGCTAAAGCGCGCCCTCCTTTAGATGAAGAGCAAATGAAAGAAATCTTTATGTGTGCTCAAGAGCCACAGTATTATGAAAAGATGATGCTCATACAAGATCGTAAGCTTTTTGACATTATCAAGCTGGGAGAAAGAATTGAGGAAGGCATAAAGAATGGCATGATAACAAATTTAGAGGCGTTACAAGCAGCTAATAAGACTTCACACTCCGATGAAGTCATTAAAAACAAAAACATGAAAGAGGTTAATACTGTATCGATTACTGAAGGGCTGAAAGCTCCTTTAATTTGCCAAACATCATCACTTTCACCTCAATACCAAACACTCACATCTCAAAAGCTACTAGCTTATCAAAAGCCACCAAGATCTTAACGAATTCATCGATCCTCAAAATTCTGAGCTAGTTTGAAACCCAAGTAATACACTCATTTGGCGGAGCCCATAGCCCAATAATATGAGAGATTAAAAGTTACCGGCTAGATTGATCCCATTCCTAAGCTTGTGATGGATACACATGTAAAATGGCTCGACCTCACTAAAGTTTGTGCTTATCATTCAGGGATGAAAGGGCACACCACAGAAGAATGCCGACCATTGAAAGATCATATTCAAACATTGATTGATACTAATGTGATACATTTGAAATAGTATAATTTCCATGACGTTTGATTATGTTGTCTCCCCGATCGAGGCTCCCGAGCATACAAAAAATGCCTTTGAAGTTTATTGATTTGGCAATGGTGATAAAAATTTTGTGTTCTTCCCCTTTATGTAATTGGAACTACGTTTGACCTGATTTCTATTTAAGAGGGATATGTAGGCGCTCCTGTGAAGTTCGGTCTTATCATAATAAAATCTCCCCTTTTATCAAGCATTATAACTGGGCAGAATTTTTGAGAGGATCTTTTCATTTGGAAAGCATTTTCATGGTTCATGAGACTGGGGTAGAATTTTTTAGGGAACCTCAAAAATTCAAAACAGGCAGCCATTCATTCTACAAAGAATTACTAACCAATGATTGAGAATGACACTGGGGCAGAAATTTTTTAGGAATGCTCAAAAATTTCATCGAAGATCGCACATCAAGACAGCCAAGCGAAGTGCAAGCTCAAAATCCGAACAGAGGCACGAATCAATCTCCCATTTTAAAGAAACTTACAATTTTTCTTTGAGCGTAGGAATAACAGGTACAATCTCACAAGTATACTACATCGTCAATGATAAAATTCTAAAGACTAAGCAGTGTCCTTTTGAATTTCGAAAGGGAAAGTATAAAAAATTTCGAATCATGAACTGGGGAAATTTTTTTGAGGGATCCTCAAAATTTCAAGCATTATATCTCGAAAAACTCAGACAAAGTGCAAGTTCAAAGTCCAACAAGCAAAAGACAAGCGAAGGTATGAGTCCAGCTTTTGCCTTTTACAACTTACAATTTTACTTTGGACGCAGAAATGCAGGTGCAAATTCAGGAATTATCATTACATTCAAATCGTGAAACAAGAACAATGGCTACTATTGAACTGCCAAACACTTGAATTATGCTACTTTGGGCTACTATGAATTTGGCTACTATTAATAAGGCTACTACAAATAGGGTTAAGCGTTGTCCTGTCAAGACTATTACTTCAGATTATGCACTTTCTTCTCGGATCTACTACCTTTTAAAGATATTACCCTAGGCTAAGCATTGTCCTTTGGAAGTTGATTTGGTTAAGCACTACCTCTTCAAGATGTTACCCGAGTCTAAGCATTGTCCTTTCAAAGTTGATTTGGTTAACCACTACCTTTTAAAGATGTTACCCGAGGCTAAGCATTGACCTTCAGAAGTTGATTTGGTTAAGCACTACATTTTAGAGATGTTACTCAAGGCTAAGCATTGACCTTCGGAAGTTGATTTGGTTAAGCACTACCTTTTCAAGATGTTACCCGAGGCTAAGCACTGTCCTTTGGAAGTTGAATGGGTTAAGCACTACCTTTTCAAGATCTTGCCCGAGGCTAAGCATTGTCCTTCGAAATTTGAATGGGTTAAGCACTACCTTTTCAATATTTTACCCGAGGCTAAGAATTATCCTTCGAAAGTTGATTTGGTTAAGCATTGCGTTATTAAGATTTTACCCGAGGCTAAGCATTGTCCTTTGGAAGTTGATTTGGTGAAGCATTACCTTTTCAAGAATATTACCCGAGGCTAAGCATTGTCCTTCGGAAGTTAATTTGGTTAAGCATTACCTTTTCAAGAATGTTACCCAAGGCTAAGCATTGTCCTTTGAAAGGATTGGGTTAAGCACTACCTTTTAAAGAAATTACCCGAGGCTAAGCATTGTCCTTCGGAAGGATTGGGTTAAGCACTACCTTTTCAAGATATTACCCGAGGCTAAGCATTGTCCTTTGGAAGTTGATTTGGTTAAGCATTACCTTTTCAAGAATTTTACCCTAGGCTAAGCATTGTCCTTCGGAAGGATTGGGTTAAGCACAACCTTTTCAAGATTTTACTCGAGGCTAAGCATTGTCCTTTGGAAGTTGATTGGGTTAAACACTACCTTTTCAAGATTTTACCCGAGGCTACGCATTGTCCTTTGGAAGATGATTGAGTTAAGCACTACCTTTTCAAGATTTTACCCGGGCTAAGCATTGTCCTTCGGAAGCTGATTGGGTTAAGCACTGTCTTTTCAAGTATTGCCCGAGGCTAAGCATTGTCCATTGGAAGTTGATTCAGTTAAGCACTACATTTTCAGGATGTTACCTGAGGCTAAGCACTGTCCTTCGGAAGCTGATTGGGTTAAGCACTACCTTTTCAAGTATTGCCCGAGGCTAAGCATTGTCCTTCGCAAGGATTGGGTTAAGCACAACCTTTTCAAAATTTTACTCGAGGCTAAGCATTGTCCTTTGGAAGTTGATTTGGTTTACCTATTCAAGATTATACCCGAGGCTAAGTATTGCCCTTTGAAAATAGAATGGGTTAAGCACTACTCTTTCAAACAAACAGATACATTTTCTTACCTCCTAATCATTATTATTTTTCAGCATCATTACTTTTCATCGCATTAATTCATATGTCTATAAATTTATTAGCTAACCGTTTTACCTAGTTATATCAGAAGTTATGGGCATCAAAGGCAAGAAATAAATGAGAACAATTTACTGAGATACAGCTCTTCTCATTCCTTTATTCAATTCAAAAACCCATATCACTACGACTTGATCAAAGTATATTCAAGTCTCATCCTGCTCGTGCTCTAATCTTATTAACTCAGGCTATCCTTATTCGAAATCTATGTCCGTCACTCTTCTTTTAGGGATCTTTAGGGACCTCGTTCCTCTTTAAATCTAGAATTACACGCGATCTGATTCTCGAAAAACCAGATATATATAGGCGACTTAAAACTAAAGACTCAGCCGCAACATTTCCACAAATTCCCTCTTGTTTCTCCTATTTTGAAAGAACTATTCTTCCGATCAGATAAAATTGGCTACTAAGTCAATGTTCCTTTCTCGACAATTCATCCTTCATTCTTGAGCAAGGAATGGACAGCTGTTGACACCCAATTTTGACCTCCCTATACCTCTCTCGGGCTGTTATTTTACTAGTTATTATTATTTTAAAGCTTAATTTTTATCGCGTATTGTTTTTATTTACTAAACAAATCACGTGTTTTATCATCATCTTCACACTTTTTTAAATTCGTATACTATTTATAAATATATAATTTATTTCTTATTATTACTATTTTATCATAAATTTCATATAATATTACATGCCATTAATTTTACGTACAATATATATACATAATTTATTTATAATTTTAAATAATATTCTTTGTTTGATAATTATCGTTAGTTATTATTTTATCTATTAAATTATATATATGTAGTATTTTATTTATTAAATAGCAGCCCAATTTTAATTTATCTCTCAATTTATTTAAATTCTAGCCTCTATCTATCCAATTTATTTCAACTCTAGCCTAAAATTGAGTAAATTTGGCCTAATTTTAAATCTCAATTTCAATTTCAATTGCACAAATCCATTGACCCAATTTAGGATCCGGCCCATGTTGAATCAAATCTCAGCCGTTGATCTAATCTGATCAACGGTCAAGATTTAATCTCCATAACCTTTCCTTTTAATTATATACTACCTCCCCAAACCCTAAAGCCATTTCCCCACTTTCTCCATCACCCACCGTCTCATACCATAGCCGCCACCTCTCTCTCCCAAAGCTCTCCCTCTCTTCTCCTATGCCGATGGGCGGTGGCCCACCATCGCCACCTCGCTCCACCACATCTTCTCTTCTCCTCTTTCCTCCTCTTTGCCTTGCCACTGGCAAAACCCGTCTGAACCACCGCAATAAACCAGCTGCCAATACCCTATTCCTCATCCCCTGCTACTCTGACCAGAAAACCCCAGCGGCGATCTCTTTCTCCCCACCATTCTTCCTCTCCCCCTCTCTCTCTCTGGTGAACTCCACTGCAATACCATCTGCCACAGCTTCATCCGTGGTCGGCAGAACCACCGCGCTGCCACCACCCGCTTCCCACCGCTAGCGAACCAACAAAGGCCCGCCGCTCCACCGGTCCTCCACGAAACAGCCGCCCCATCATCCCTCTCTCTTCTCTCCACCACCACCAATAAAAAAAACCTTCAACTTCACCCATTCCTCTTCGTTCTCTCCCGTCCACCACCATCCAAACCCCCAAAATCCCTAATCAACTCTTCCGGTAAACAACCACCAAACAGACTTGCCACCTCCCCTCTCTATATTTTTGGGTTAAGCTCTGGTGAAGAAGGCCCTGCTAACATCACATCACTAATACTGTTGGTGAAATGCATTCGATAACATTTAACAATCATGGACCGTATCTTATCAGGTTACTGAGCGTCACTTATGGTAGGCTCAATTCGTCTCCGATATGATGTTTTGGTAATTGTTTTATAGTTACCCCTCTATTTAGATTCATTTCTCGGCTGATTTTTGAAATTGGAGAATTTGTGCAAGTGTAGTGATTATTTTCATTCAAAGCATGTTGGCTCTTACTTTAGCTATGTCAGGATGTTGTCACGTGCACTACGTTTTAATACTTTGTCACATTTGAATTAGCAACTGATTATCATGGAATATGTGTTTGTTTAGTCTAATGTCATCGTCGAAACACATTGTGATACTCCATTCTAAATTCACTTTCATGATCAATCTGATGTTGAATCAATTATCGAACTAAATATAGATTTGGTTAATTGTTTGCCTGAGTATGGTAGTTCGCATCGTTCTTTGTTCAAATGTGTGATGACTTTGGAACTTGTCTAATTTTGGTAGCCTTGTGTAAATTTTGATTTCTCTGGCTAAGTTGATTCATTGACAGCTCTGTGATTAACTATGGCAACTAGAGATTTGACTTCATCCAAAAGTAGTTGTAGTAATCATGTAGTTATGGAAAGTTGATCTATTTTAGTACCCAAATCAATTCTTTTTCCTTCTCTTCTGCTTCCTTTAATTGTGAAAGATTTTGAATTTTTTATTTTGGTAAGCTTGGACTGTGTTAATATTAATTTGATTGAGGAAAATCTTTTATGATTCATACTCTTTCCTTTTCTTTCCCATGACTAATTGAGAAAACTTTGGTACTTGGCCATTTATAGTAAAGATCTTATCCATCTTACACTTAAATAAGAATATTATGTGGCTGATTTGTGTATGATTTATTTCAAAATATGTGACAGCTTCTTTACATGTTATTATGGAGTTTGTTTTACACCAAAATAAACTCAATTACTCTATCTAAAGGAAGGATCCCCATAATTGATTCTAATTGATAATCCTTGATTATTTTTTCCTTTATCACTTTCTCTCTCTCTCTCTCTGTTGATTTGGTTATGACTAGTATATAAGCAACATTCTTCTGTCTCTTGATCACTGGAAGTTTCTCCCTACTTCCGGATGAGACTTTTTACACACATCTATTACTCTCATATTACTGAGAACTCTCTCTTCTGGGAACAAGGTTGATTGCTAAGTGTTGGGTCTCGAATTTCTCTTATTGTCTGCTGCAAATTGGTATGTATCTTAACTCATTTATATGATTTAGGAGTGTGATAGAAAGCATGATATAGGGGTTTAAAGATATTAATTGCTTCTTATTTGATTACGTGATGCACACTGCCATTATTTATTGGTTATGTATTGATTATGTTACTGCCATGAATTTTTCTTGTGTTGTATGGAAGAGAGGGCCTTAAAGCATCTTATATCCTGATATGGGTAATGCCTAGGACCCTTGAGGTTCTCGTAAAACTTTGTCATGTCACGGACTAATATTAGGAATCGTTATAGGCTCCTCTGGATTTTGTATGTTTGTTTTGGCAGGTTATTTGCTAGCAAATCCGTTTGGGAATTGTTAAGAGTCATCCGGGATCGGGATTTCTGAGTAGTGGGACAGCTAGTATTTTAGCTTTAAATTCTGATTTCTTGCAATTTATTTGATCTATAATAACTTATTTTATAAACTCTGACGATGTAAAAAAAATTAAGGGACTGCTATGGGGGAGGGGCAAACTATTTGCTATCTGTTTTATTTATTCGAAACATAGAAATCATGCTTATAAGATTTAAATCAATCTTTAATGTTCAAATTAATAAGTCATCATGCCTATAGGACTAAAGTTATTTTAGCATGTTGGGTATAATAAAATCTGCATAGAAATCATGTCTATAAGATCGTAAATTGATTCAGCATATTTAATTCTTTTCTATATTCGTAGATTCTGTTTGCAAATCTCAGATAATATTTTCAGTATGTATAAAACAGATTAAATATTTAGAGATCGTGCTTATAGTGTTTGTAGTCCTGTCATATTTAGATATCATGCTCATAGGGAAATCTGTTTTAACGTTTAAATGATTGGTTATCGTTCTTCTAAGTCTAAATCATGCTAGTAGAATTTGTTAGAAACCATGTCTATAGGATTCAAAATCCGTTTCAACATAATTTAGTTAGTTCTCATGCTTATAGAACTAAATCAATTTTCTGCACATTCAAATTAGATAATCTGCCTATAGGATTCAAACCTGTTTTCCGCACTAAATTACTAGATAGTCAGATAATGTGACTATAGGATTCGAAGCAGTTTCACTGTTTCAATTGGAAACCACGCTTATAAGTCAAAACTATTTCCAGCACATTAATTTATTTTGGCCATTAATTTCAGCATGTTAAAACCAATTTCAGCATTATCATGTAGTTTGCTTGAGGTAGGTCTGCTTTTGTAGTTTCTTGTTCTTCAGTTTCTACTGCTTTTACTGTTTCATGTGGTTCGGATATAGTATTATCATGTTATAGTATAGTTTTGTGATTACATGTTGCCCTATTCACTGTCTATATCTCTCCTATTCACTGTCTATATCTTGTTCTTTTATTTTCGACCTCTTATGGTCCTATTTTGTCTTGAGTCGGGGGTCTATCAGAAACAGCCTCTTTACTTAATCTGATGTAAAGCTACAGTATGCGTACATTCTACCCTCCCCAGACTCCACTTTGTGGGAATACACTGGGTATGTTGTTGTTGTTGTTGTATATGCTTGGGGTAGTTAACTAAAACACCTACTAATTAGGATATCTTCGTTATATCATTGTGTTAATTCTGTCTTCTCGCTTATCTGATTCGTTTTTTTCTTTATTTCCTTTATAATTTCTATGACTAATTCTTTTCACCTAGATTTATTAGTAATTAAATTGGTTTAATTTTATTAACTTATTTTACTTGCTTTATCACTTAGTTATTTTTAGCTTAACAAATATTTCAATCCTCGTCTTATCACGAACTTCCCACATAAATAATGAATTCGGCAGGGACTCACATTTGTGGACCTCGAAAGGTGTCTAACACCTTTTTTTCGAGATAACTTGAACCCTTACCCGATTTCTGGTTGTGCAGACTTTAATTTAATTTAATCATAATTAGTTTAGAATGGTGCCCTAACGCACCTTTAATTCGTTAGGTGGCGACTCTTCTTCTCTTTTAAATCCTAAAAGAGAGTTGTCATGTCGAATCCCGCTTTTTGTGAGAAAAATGGGGTGCGACACCACCTAGATAGGAGAACCCTTACCACCCGATCCAACGGGCAATGCGGAAAAAGAAGTAAAACATGAAATAAACCTTTTTGATACAAGAAATCATTTACAATATAATGCGAAAAATCTCTTTTTAAAATACATACACCCTCCCTAGGTTCTAGTCTAAGCCGGTACAAGAGCTACTACAAGAGTATTACAAGAAAATATAAAAGGACACAACTCCACCGAAGAAACAAGAAGTAGAAGCTGTTGGAGATTGCCATCATCGTGTACCTATGAAAGATCACTAACCCTGCAACAAGACTATACCCAAAAGGTTATAGCAAGAGTAGAATTACTACAAACACACATACTGGTAGGCATCATCGGTCGACCCGAATCCACTCGTACTATCATATAAGAAATCAAGAAAAAATACACATTTAAACTATAATAGGTCGGTCCTTTAACATCCACCTTTACCCAATCCTCTTCGACCCCAAGCCTTCCTAACCCTTCCGCTGCCAACTCCCCTCTCTAGCTCTACACTCAACACCTACGACTTCCTAAGTCACCCTAATCCTTAGACTTCCCAAGTCACCTTAATCCTTAGACTTTCCAAATCACCTTAATCCTTAAACTTCCCAAGTCACCTTAATCCGTAGACTTCCAAATTCTCCTTAATCCTTAGACTTCCCAAGTCACCTTGCACTAGCCAACCCCTAAGTCCAGACCCAGAAACAACCCATAGCTGCCAACCTGGACCCACCACACACATGGTGCTACTAACGAGTATTTCGGACCCCTCAAAGTTCCTAAGACAAATCCCCAACATGATAATACTAACTAACAATACAATCCCAGACTCTCGGTCTTTCTCCTATCTTATCAACCACATATAATAGTCAACACCCATTGACGATACCCAATGACCATAACACATCGATATATCCCATTACAGAGTTTGGACCCACCCCGGGATCCCCCTAACAACACCTAAGTGTTAAACATGCAACCCGGTCTACACCAAGACCAAACTCACAATCAAATATAATAACTCGGCCTCTCAAGGACCATATGCAAATAATCACAGTTCAAAAACACAACCCGGTCCACTCATGGAACCATCGTCAGAATGCAATAATTCGATAAAATAAACCCATACCAGGCATGGTACCCGAGATAACCATTTTGTATCTCGTACCAGGCATGGTACCCGAGCCAACCATTTAGTATCCCATACCAGGCATGGTACCCAAGCCAACTATTTGTTATCCCATACCAGGCGTGGTACTCGAGCCAACCGAATGTCACATAGAAATCCAACAGTCACAAATAATAAACAAATCAACACTTGTAGACCAACAAGCAATAACACCTAGTTCATTTCACAAGACTGATAATCATACACTTAGACATTCATAAAACACTCCCTAAGCATGCACCTCATACAACACTTAAACAAAAGCACACGAACATACAATGCATAAGGGAATCAATAACCATCACTTACCCCCCATTCTGGGTACATAAACTCAACCTTAAATCCTATTCAAAGACTAAACCCAATTCACCCCTTCACACATACTATTAGATACACCCATTTCTGAACGTTATCCTAGGACCGAGAACTATATGGGGAAGACTTCCCCCAACCTTGGTAACTCATCCATTCACATTCTAATTAGTTTGTCCTTTCCTACCAATTCATTTCCAGTATTCCCCTTCCCTTTTCTCGACATTTAATTTTCCAAGCCCTTTCGGTTCCCCCGAACCTTCCCAAAATCCTTGTCCCTGAAACTCTGTCATCATCCATCATAATTATATACACAAATAACATACACAACTACATACACAACCCGAAACATGTCAACCCAATATTCTAACTCAACCATATTCCTAGTCCAACCAGTTCAACAACAACAAACCTCCAGAATCCGTGCCCGAAGGTCTAGTCATGGATTCCCCTTTTTAGTCTATATAAAAAATACAAAAATAAAAACCGAGCCAATCTACTCAATAAAGAAAACCTAGCCTACATGGACGCCAAGTAGTTGCACAATGTAATTTCTGGCTCTGTGAAGGTATTTCCAACTGGATAACGATCCTAAAATCCATTGTTCCGCATCCTTTCAGCCCTAATCCCTCCTCCTCATGGCTCCTAAGCCTTTGAGCAGCCTAGGAGAGTTTTTAGAGTAACCCTCGTACCTTTTCCAACTGAGGAGGAGAAGTCTTTTATTAAAATCTCGTTCTGAGCCTACTGCCTCCCGACCTTCCGCTATAGAGGATGACCTTTCGCTACAGCGGTAGCACTATAGTGGAATAAATAACGCTATAGCAGAGTGACGTTATCCCGAAAAATTTCCAAAAATTTGAAATTTTCCGTCTCATCAAACCCACTTAGTTCAAAATATATTTAATCATTTCCCAAAATTTTATGATGATGTGATTTCTAAAATAATGATAGATTTGGTTGTTACAACAGATACCAATCTACCCATTGTTCATCTTCGAATGATCCCGAATGTAAGAGGATGAAGAAAACTAGTTCGGGACCCTCGCTGTCCCAAGTGATCGCGTATTTAAGAACCTACGTGAAATATCGAACCTCCCCTTATTTAATCGGACCCGACCCATGATGACAAAAATTAGTTTCCCACTCAGATGAGGAATTCCCTTCTCCCGAGCTATCCAGAGAAAATTATGACGTGTACCTTCCCGAGTACCCAAAAAATTTGGGGCCTCATGTCAAGTCGGAGCGAAGGAATTTGTAAAGACCCGGGAGAACCTTTTCTTTCCAAAAACTGACAGTCGTCCGCTATAGCGAACATTATACCGCTATAGCGGTACCGCTACAGTGGAGTATCGACCGCTATAGCGGTTGGCAATAGATTGAAATAGGGAAGAAACAGGTTTTCATCCCCATTCTCCTCTATTTCCCTCCAAAATACTCCCTTTTTCTCCCGATCACCCCGCTCCCGACGTCAAAAATTTCAAGTAACAAACACTTTTACTCACTCTTTTACTTCCTTGCATGATTTTAGACATGATTATGATAGAAAACAAGGAGTTGGGGTATACATTGTAGATTCCTTTTTGAACTTAAAAATAGGTTGGATTTTTGTTGAATTCCTGAAGCATGGGTGCTTCCCTTACGTTTATAATGCCCCCACAGCATTCTGGGCGTAAGGATTATGCAACTTTTGCCAAAAATGGTGTGGGAGGCAAAGGGTTGTTCTTGAATAAAACTTGTGATTTGGACGGAATTTAGGGTTATAATGCCTAAATATTTGTACAAAACTGCAATAGAACACTTTAGAAACACTTATCTGAACTTGGATTGTTAAAAATGGAGTTTTGGGTCAAGGGGCGCCATTGTTGCACCCCTTGGAGGTCTGGGACGATGAGTACCACTATAGTGGTTGGGTTTCGCTATAGCGGATAATTTTTTGCTATGGCGGACGATCATCTGCCATGGCGGAAGACCGCAACATAGTAGCTCCTCAGGCTAACACTTAGGAAATTTTTCCCCCTTTCTCTTAATACCTTAAGCCTTATCGTGTTATAATCCCACCTTCTTGTTACATTATAGGTTATCACCCCTAATGGCTGACAAACCCACATAAGAGTATCCTTATCAGAGGTTCCCTGATGATGCCAGTCAGGAGAGATTCTTAGAATACCGGAGAGTAGGATTTTACTATGAGAGTGGATGCAGAATGACAGGTGTGGATGGAAAAGCAGCCGAGTTTCATCACAGGATCAAAGAGTTCAATTGGGAATCCTTGTTAATGGCTGCCCCTCCCACGTGAATAGGTTAAATACGGGAGTTCTATGCCATCCTCCCCACCATCCGTTGGGATGATCCCAACCCTACCATCCATCTTTGAGGGGTAGATGTCCCCGTGGACATTTAGACTATCAATGAGGTACTAGTGGTGCCTCACGTCTCCAATGAGGCATACAATGCCAAGTCCATACTTTGATAAATGACCTAGTGAAGAGATACCTTGGTAGATGCAGAGTTCAGAGAGCAGGTCTACTAGCCCAGTGCAGAGGGCATCATCAGTGCTTACTTTTAGGCTGACGCTAGGAGGTGGTTAAATGTGGTGTCCCAAAGAATCCACTCGTCGGGTAATAAGACCGATGTGACCTATGTTCGGGCCCTGTTGATTGCTTGCGCTATGCAGGGAATCATTATGAATGTGGGGGAACAAATCATCTTCGAGTAGAGGGACTTCTACCGGGGTCATAGGAAGGGCCCCTATCTTCTGGGATTGTTGTTCGAGTTATGTAGGCGGTTCCATGTGCCGGAGGACGACACAGATAGGGTGGTGAAGATGGATGATCCCTTTGACCCTCTTTGAGTGAAAGTGGTCTCTTGTAAGAAGAAGAGGAAAGTGGATGAAGCATAGAACAGCCAGCCGGTTGAGGATGCTGATGATGATGATGATGACACTCCCGCCCATTCCCAGCCTCAGCCCTCTATCACCAGCCGCCAGCTTGAGGAGACTTTGGCCGCGGTCCGGAGGTTCACATAGGGCACCTCCACTAGAGGTACAGCCCAGCCCCCTTCCGCTCAGGATTTTTCAGCACTCCGCAGGAAGTTAGATGAGGAGAAGAAGAAGAGATGCTCCTGGGATCGCATGTTTGCTCGGATATGGAAGACCGTTAAGGTCATGTTCTCTTGCATCACCCCGGGTCAAGATCTTCCCACACTTGAGCCTGAGGATATGTAGGAGTTCTCTTTTTTGAGTGACGATGAGGCTTAGGACCTCCCCCTCCCCCTTTATTAAGACTATATACTGCTTTTTTTGGGTTTCGCCCCCGTTTGAGGATTGTTTTAGACAGTATTTACCTTTCCTTTTTATTTTGTTTTAAAGCATGTGGATGCTAGTTTTCAGAAATTTTCCCTTATATGCATACTATGTTAGTTCTACAGCTGATTTCCTCGTTTTGCATCACAATTTATAGCTTAACTACTGTGTTTTAAGGCCCCTGGTATGAATGAAAAACAGAGGAAAACAGGGCAGGCATTCTGCCCCGCACCCTTTCGCTATGGCAGTTGCCACTCTGCTATAGCGATATTGCCGTAGCGATAAAAATACCGCTATTGCGAGATCACCGTAGCAGTGCAGTTTTGCTATGGCGGTCCCGATGGTAACAGTCCAAAAATTTTAAAAAATTCAGCAAGTGTACACATCCCCCTTCTCAGTTATCGTTGTTTAACCCCGTCAATCCCGCCATGGTCTTAAACAACCCCCAAGACCATTTCTGGCAATGCACAGAATCAAAACTTAGCACTTAATATCACCAATTATAAAAGATTCACAGAAGAAAATTATTCTCAATAATACATTCCCGCTATTACACAAGAATAACCCCCTTATTACTATGGTTCTCAACCAAGTCCCGACTGTCCTGAAACCAAAGCTTCCCTACAGTCACATGTTCCATCCCCTTACCATCTTAACCAATGATAAGCCCCTTTTCTGAAAGAAAATATGAAGTTTTAACTCAACACACATAGCATTCTATCACAACCAAAGCATACCAATTCCAATCTATGATGACCTTTAGACCCACAATTTCACAGTAAGGTAACCAATCATGTACAAATCAAGTATGAATTCAACTTAGGCTACAATGAAATCAAGTCATATAAATTTACTCCCTATTCGTCCCATGGATGATAATTGATCGGTCATCCATGCTTACCACAGCCTCTTAGGCCAGATACCAATTTGAACCTTCCCGGTTCAACCTTCTCTTGCTTGTCTCATCGCAACCGGAGTTCAATAACACCCTTCACTTTGTTGAGATACCAATTGAAATTGAGAGATACCAATTGGACTCAACCCATAAAGGCAAGTAAATGAACCGCACGAAAAGAAATGAAAGAAGAGAGGTGTTTCCTAGAATACTTCATAGCTTCCCAAGGATTAGATGTGGACGTCAAAACATCAATCCACAGGACTCTATTCGACATTTTGATCTTGTACTAGAAGACCGATAACCTGGGATCTGATACTATTTGTCACAACCCAACTACCAGGCCATGCAGACACCTACTCTAATCCACATAGATAGGAGAACCCTTACCACCCGATCCAACAGGCATGCGAATAAAGAAGTAAAACATGAAATAAACCTTTTTGATACAAGAAAATCATTTACAATATAATGCGGAGAACCTCTTTTTAAAATATATACACCCTCCCTAGGTTCTAGTCTAAGCCGGTACAAGAGCTACTACAAGAGTATTACAAGAAAATAAAAAAAGGACACAACTCCACCGAAGAAACAAAAAGTAGGAGTTGTTGGAGATTGCCATCATCGTGTACCTATGAAACATCACCAACCCTGCAACCAGACAATACCCAAAAAGGTATAGCAAGAGTAGAATCAGTATAAATACACGTACTGGTAGGCATCATCGGTAGACCCAAATCCACTCGTACCATCATATAAGAAATCAAGGGAAAATACACATTTAAAGTATAATACTTCGGTCCTTTAACATCCACTTTTACCCAATCTCCTTCGACCCCAAGCCTTCCTAACCCTTCCGCTGCCAACTCCCCTCTCTAACTCTACACTCAACACCTACGACTTCCTAAGTCTCCATAATCCTTAGACTTCCCAAGTCACCTTAATCCTTAAACTTCCCAAGTCATCTTAATCCTTAGACTTCCCAAGTCACCTTGCACTAGCCAACCCTTAGTCCAGACCCGGACAACCACTCCATTTACTCAACCAACCCCTATGTCTAAGCACCAAGAAACAACCCGTAATTTCTAACCCAGACCCACCACACACATGGTGCTACTAACAAAAATTTCAGACCCCTCAAGGTTCCTAAGACAAATCCCCAGCATGATAATACTAACTAATAATTCCACCCCAGACTCTCGGTCTACCTCCTATCTTATCAACCACATGTAACAGTCAACACCAATTGATGATACCCAATGACCATAACACATTGATATATCCCACTATATAGTCCGGACCTACCCCGAGATCCCCCTAACAACACCTAAGTGTTAAAAATGCAACCTGATCTACAACAAGACCAAACTCACAATCAAATATAATAACTCGGCCTCTCAAGGACTATATGCAAATAATCACAGTTCAGAAACACAACCCGATCCACTCATGGAACCATCATGATAAAATAAATATGTACCAGGCGTGGTACCCTAGCTAACCATTTTGTATCCCGTACCAAGCGTGGTACCCGAGCTAACCATTTAGTATCCCGTACCAGGCGTGGTACCCGGTCAACCATTTGTTATCCCGTACCAGGCATGGTACCCAAGCCAATCAAATGTCACACAGAAATCCAACAGTCACAAACAATAAACAAATCAACACTTATAGACCAACAAGCAATAACACCTAGTTTATTTCACAAGACTGATAACCGAACACTTAGACATTCATAAAACTCTCCCTAAGAATGCACCTCATACAACACTTAAACAAAATCACACGAACATACAATGCATAAGGTAATCAATAACCATCACCTACCCCCCATTTCGGGTATATAAACTCAACCTTAAATCCTGTCCAAAGACTAAACCCAATTCACCCCTTAACACATACGATTAGATACACTCATTTTTTAACCTTCTCCTAGGACCGAGAACTACATGGGGAAGACTTCCCTTAACCTTGGTAACTCATCCATTCACATTCTAATTAGTCTGTCCTTTCCTACCAATTCATTTCCAAAATTCCCCTTCCCTTTTCTCGTCATTTAATTTTACAAGCCCTTTTGGTTTCTCTGAACCTTCCCGACATTCTAGTCCCTGAAACTCTGTCATCGTCTATCATAATTAAATACACAAATAATATTACAACTACATACATAACCCGAAACATGTCAACCCAATATTCCAACTCAACCATATTCCTAGTCTAACCAGTTCAACCACAACAAACCTCCAGAATACGTGCCCGAAGGCCTAGGCATGGATTCTCCTTTTTAGTCTATATAAGAAATTTTAAAATGGAAATGAGTCAATCTACTCAATAAAGAAAACCTAGCCTACCTGGACGCCAAGCAGTTGTGTAATGCAATTTTTGGCTCCGTGAAGGCGTTCCTAACTAGATAATGATCCCCAAATCTATTGTTCCACCTCCTTTCAGCCTTAATCCCTCCTACTCATGGCTCCCGAGTCTTGGAGCAGCCTAGGAGAATTTTTAAAGTAACCCTCGTACCTTTTCTAATTGAGGAGGAGAAGTCTTTTTATTAAAATCACGTTCTGAGGCTACTGCTTCCCGACCTTCTGCTATGGAGGATGACATTTCGCTACAACGGTAGCGCTATAGTGGAATAAATACTGCTATAGCAGAGTGACATCAGCCCGGATAATTTTTAAAAATCTAAAATTTTCCATCTCGTCAAACCCACTTAGTTTACAAAATATTTAATCGTTTCCCAGAATTTTGTGATGACGTGATTTCTAAAATAACGATGGATCCAGTTGTTACATTATAGTAAGGTCATTTCCTTGGCTACTAATAGACATGCTAGTACTAGCTCCTAAATCATTAGCTCCCAATTTTGTAGCAATTTCAAGGGAGTACAAAACACATAGATTACCTAATTTAGCTAGGTTATTACAAACCATACCACTAATATACTTAGTACTATAGCATCTATTTATATCTTGTTGCAAGCATCCTTGGATCCATGTTGGTGTATCCTACAAAAGTTGAGTTTGACAAGAGGTGGCCATCCTAGATCCTTTCGCTGCTAGTCGATGGGCCACCTTGTTACCCTCTTTGAAGCTATACCAGATCTGGGGATTCCCTAGTTTCCTCTTTAAGTAAGTACATTCAGTCATGGTGTTAGTATAAAGGGGGGTGGGTCATGAAGAAAATTAATCACCTCAGTAGAGTCCATTTCAATTTCAGTGATCTCCAATTTCTGTGTCAGAGAAATTTGCAAGCCTTGGTGAAGAGCCTGAATTTCCATATCAGTATGGTTTGAAGTTGTCGATCTTTTAAAGAAGCCCGCCATCTAGCTACCATTACTGTTTCAAAAGACTCCACCAATACCATTAATAGGAGTTTGGGTATTGTAAGCACCATCACAATTTAATTTGATACCATCATTAAGAGAAGGGACCCAAGAGACTTGGATAGGGATGTTCTTGCTTTGGAGGTCGATGGAGTTTGTAAGGAAAGTGTATTCTATAGTACAATTAACGAGATGTTTAATGGAGACAGGTCGGGAGGAATTATTGTAGAGGTTATGGTTTCGATTAAGTATCAAATGCCAAAAAAGCAAAAGGAAAGCAAAAATCCCAGCTAAGGTTGGGGATTTGGAGAGCGTGATTGGCTTGCTTGAAATGAAGGAGCCAATGAATATTTCAGGGAATAAGGCTGGTGTTGAGGTTGATGTTAAGGTTTTCCTAGAATTTGGTTGTTATGGGGAATTCTTGAAAGATGTGAAGAGCAATTTCTTCTGCCCTTTTGCAAATAGTACAGATATTGTTATTGGTGATGTTAAGTCTACAGAGGAATGATTGGGTGGGAAGTCTATTATGATGGCATAACCACAAGAAGAATTTAATCTTGTTAAGTGTGTTAAGCTCCCAGATTCAAAGGCAATTAGGATCAGTTTAGGAGGAGGGGAAATGATCTTGTAGGTTGATGAAGTAGAGAAAATACCATTTGGGTTCAGAGACCAAGTGGGAACATCTAGAGGTTGGTTTAATTGGATGGAAGTAATCTTCTTAATGATTTCTTTAGGAAACACAAAGGAGCATGAGTCAAAATGCCATTGGCCATTGAAATAGATGTCACTGATAATTTTAGTAAGAGTATACTTGTGGATGGGGCCGTGAGTGAGTGATCTAAGGCTATGGTTAGGGGGTATCCAGTTAAGCCCCAAATGTTGGCTTTACTATTATGAGAAAGCTTCTAGAGGACTCCTTGCTTGCAAAAGTTCCAACCCGTAATAATATTTTTCCAAATAAAAGAGTAGTTGATTAATTTTTGACCACTGTATTTGCTCATCAGGCATTTAGACCAGATGTGATTGGGGTTGGAGAAAAGTCTCCAAGTTAAACTAGTTAAACAAGCATTATTTTTAGTTGTATCCTTTCTAATGCCTCATCCGCCTTCGGTCTTTGGCTTAGCAACTTGATTCCAATTTATGAGATGCATATATTTTTTAAGGATAATACTGCCCCACACAAAATTTCTTTGGATTTTGTCTATGGTTTTGAGAGTTTTCGAGGGGAGTTGGAAGAATTGCATCCTGTAGTTAGGGATGGTATTGAGTATGGAGTGCACGAGAGTAATACGGCCAGCTGGAGTTATGAACTTAGTTTTCCAGTTAGCTAATTTGGTACGCATGTTGTCATAATGAAATTAAAATTAGAGTGTCTAGGAGATTGATTGAGAATAGAAAAACCTAAGTATTTTCCGAAGGAGGGAGAGCTTTTGATACCCAAGGATGAAGTGATCAATTGGATGGTATCAGTGTTGCAAGATTTTGAGAAAATAATCTTCGATTTGGAGAAGTTTATGGTTTGGCCTGATAATTGACAGAATTTACTCAGGGTAGTATTAATGTAGTGGATACAGTTGGGGTGGGCTTGGGCTAGCAAGGTAAGGTCGTCCGCATAGAAAACATAAGATAGGAGAGGGGCTCTAGGGCTGATTTTAATAGGTCCCCATGAACCTATATCAACGAGATGGTGAATGTACGCGAAAAAGACTTCCATACTTAGTATAAAAATATATAGAGCATAGGATCTCCTTGATAGATGCCTCTTGAAGGTGTGAAATAGTCAGTTTTAGACCAATTTACGAGTACAGAGATGGAGCTTTTCAAAATGCAAGACATGATTAAGGAAATAATTTTCAGCAAAAAATTGAAGTATTTGAGGGTGCGGTAGATGAAGGACCATTCTAGTTGTTCAAAAGCTTTTTTAAGATTAATTTTAAGGGCGAAACTGCCCTTAGAGTTCTTCAAATGATTAAGGTAATTGATTACCTATTGGACAATGATGGCATTGTCTTCCGGTCTTCTTCCTTTGAGGAAGCTACTCTTAGAAGGGCCTATGATCTTATCTAGGTAGGGCTTAATACAGTTAGTGATGATTTTCGTGACAATCTTGTAAATAGTATTGTAGAGGCCTATAAGGAGGATGTTTTTGAGGTGATTAGCATTTTTAATTTTAGGAATAAAGCATAGGTAAGTCATGTTTATATGGGCTGGGACGGCTGAGTTCCTAAATATAGAGTGGCAAAAGTCCAAAATAGAGGGACCCACATTATTCAAATATTGTTGATAGAAAAAGGGATGAAAGTCGTCAAGGCCTAGAGATTTGTGGGGTTTAAAAGAGAAAACAACTTGGATAATTTCTTGATCAGTTAAGGGGTAGTCAAGGCCAGAGAGGTCAGTTTTGTGGAAGGAGGTATTAGCAAAGTCTGGGTGATGAAGGGTGGTGTTAGTGTGGTTTGTGGTGAAGATGGTGTTAAGTAACTATAGGTGTGGGTAAGAATATCATTATGGTTGGTGATCCATTCATCTCTATGATTTTTATAAAAGGAAATGTTATTTCTGCGTCTACGATTAAGAACTGAGAGTTGGAAGAAACTAGTATTAGCATCACCATTGTTAAGCCAGTTAATCCTAGATCGCAGATGCCAGTAGTCCTCATCTATTTGGAGGATATTATTATAATCAATAGTAAGGTCAGCTTCTAACTTTTGAAGATGATTACTAGTTGCATAGTTAGGAGACTCTTGGATACCTCTAAGTCTAGCCAGTAACCTATTTCTCTTCTTCTTGAGGTCACCAAAAGTTTTATTGCTCCAGTCCATGATGTGGAAACGAAGGCATTAGAGGCAGCCGTAAAGTTCCTAGTATTCCAACAAGAAGCTACTATGGGTCTAAAATCTTGATGAGCACACCAAAAAGATTCAAGCCTAAAAGTTTTCATTCTATTCCTGCGACCCAGATGGTCGAAATTCAGAAGAAGGGGGAGTGATCTGAGTAAGTTCTAGCCAAGTAGGTTACAGAGGCATCGGGAAGAACTGAATCCAAGAATCATTACTAAGACAATGATCCAGTCTCTCTAAAATTAAACCACTTTTATATCTATGGTTGGACCAAGTAAAATGACTTCCTTTAAAACCAAGGTCAACTAGATCGCAATAATTAAAACAGTTTAAAATATTGGTGGCTTTGGTGCTGTCAAAAGGTTTTTCCCCAAATTTTTTGCTTTGACAAATGATTTCATTGAAATCTCCTGCTAAAAGCCAAGGACCATTGTAATTATCCCTAATTTGTCTCAGTTGGTCTCACAGCGTATGTTTATTAACACGATTAGGGCTAGCATAAATGACGTAAAGTGACATAGGTTTATGAGTTGGTGATTCTTGGACCATAATATGGATATCTTGGTTTTACTGCCTCATACTAGTAACTTTGACAACTTCCTCATGCCACAGAATAACAATACCACCAGCACGACCTATCGCTGGTTCTTCGATCATACCTGAGAAGTTAAGCTCATCTCTAATGGCCTCATGATTATCCATCTTGGTTTCTAGGAGGGCTAAAATACATGAGTTGTGAGTCTGGATAATGTCCTTAACATTCCTTTTAAAGGCATCATTATGAGCACCTCTTATGTTCCAAACTATAATGATGTTATTATCACTGTTCATTATGTTTTGGTGGGGGTTGAGGCACACTGGAAATGGATCCTCCAATGAGGGGTTGAGAGTGGGGCTCAGAACGACTGCATGCTTTCCTGCCCATCTGTTTATCGGTGGACGGATGTCTATCTAGCATTTTTTCAGAGAGGTTGGGCATAGGAAGATGTATTTCTTGTCTTTTATCTCTGAAAATAGCATAAGGGCTACTCCTTTTAGATTTGATATTTTGGTGAATGAGCCCTGATGTATTGCTTCTTCCTCTACCACTGGGATCTGTTGTGGCATCTCCATCAGAATGGGCATTTGGGGAGGGATTATTTCTTGTGGTTGTTGGGGAATCCAAGGGAAGAAGAGAGGGTTTGCTTGGTTTATTTCCTGAGGACTAAAGAAGTGAAGTTTCTGGTTTGTTATGGGATTGAATAAAGGGTTGAAGTGGGTTGGCAGAGCCTAGAGATGTTGCATGGAGTAAAACAGGGGGGAGCCACTGTTGAGGCCAGCGGGTTCATGATGTTGTTGAGCCAAAGGTGGTTCAAGTAGTTATCCATTGCAAGTTTCATGCCCTCCGTGATCAGTTGGGCTATGAAATTCAGATTTTGTAGAACCACCATGACTTCCTGACCATTAAGATCCAAGGTGAAAAAAATAACCTGATTTTGAAGTCCTTGCTCTATCCAAGACATTGGTGGTTAGTCTGGCGGTAGTGCCTGAGTGGCACAGACCACTGGTGGGTTGAGCACTGGAGAAAGGGGAGGAAGGTCATTGTTGTTCATTCTTATTTTCTTATTAAGCAAGCTTAATCTGTTCTTCTTCTTGTTTAGAGGAAGTATCACTTTTGAACTTATTGGACTGTAGGGAGGAATATATTCCTAATTGAGGATGATTGAGTGAGATTGTAAAGATAATAATTGGGAAGATTTATCTTGAGATATGATTTTCATGGGATTGGACATAGAAGCTATGGAAGAAATAGTGTGAGAGTTGATAGTAGCTACAATTTGCATGTCATCTGGGTTGTCCATTTGTCCATCTAATTTGGACATTTGTATAATAGAGTTAGAGGAGGTGGCCACGTTGCTATTTATACTGCTAACATTAATAGTGGTTTTGAGATTTGTCTCTTGTTCTCTGCCCACTATTTTAGTGGAAAGCTTAGGGATGTTAATTATAGGGTGTTTTGCTTAGTTGTCCCCTACACGCGTCAAGTCTACATGCATTTAAGAGAAAGTAGGGTCAGGGGTAGTCTGGGGGAGAGAGGAGAGTCAGAGTTAGGTCCAGTTTGGAGAGGATCTTTTTCTCCCATGGAGGGAAGTGGCGAAAATGAATTCTGAGAATTGAGATGCTGGTACTTTTTATTCTTTATAAGGCCTTAGGATTAGTTAACTTTGTTTCGCTAAAATAATTTTTGTGTATTTAGAAATTTACTTGAGTCAGCTTTATAAATCTTAACATTAATACCTGCACCAAAATCGTTGGCAATGTTGTTCTTTGACGGGCTAATATTTTGTCTCTTCTCCTTTGAAAAAGCTACAGTGTGCCATTCACTGGGTTCCTTTGCTTGAGGAACATTTCTTTGTTTTGTATTCACTATCACCTCTTCTTTAGTTGCCATCGCAGTGGTGCCTTTCATGGTAGTTGGGCAGTCCCTTTGGCGGAGACCCATGGTGCCACAGTTGGTAGATAGGAGATTGATTGTTTTGTATTGGATAACTTGTTTGTGGCTTCCAATGAAGATGTGAGGTTTCACCTGCTGGTTTAAAGGAATTTCTACACATAATCTTGCATATCTCCCTCTTAATGTTGCACTAGTGCAAGCATCTATTTTTAATAATCTCCCTATGGAGGATTTAATTTTTTTAAGGATAATTCCATCATATAACTCCATCGGTAATTGGAGAAGTCTTAACCACAAAGCTGAGATTGTTTGGGTTGCTTCACTGGGAACAAAGTTTGGAGTCCATTTTTGGATGGAGAGATAATGACCATTGATAAATCAGGGACCCTCGTGTAGTATTTTATGCTGATTTTGTTCCTTTTGAAGCTTGGCTATATAGTAGTCATGGTCCAGATCTATGAGAGGAAAGTGTTCTGTTAGTTGCTAGAGATGTTGTAGTTTGGTCTTAAGGTATTGGTGAGTTATGCGTTTACCCACGAGTTTGATAATGACCGATAGTTTTCAAGGGGCATATATCCTAGTCATGTCTTCTTTTGTGAGTTGTCTATAGTCTAAATTGATGGTGGATGATGGATCTAAGTTTTTAAAATTGTTTGGCAGTGTGATCGGTGAAGCTTCAGAAGTGCAAACGTGCATATCTGTGTTTGGGTTATCATTAATATGGAGAATTTGGTTCAGTAAAGTTTCTTGGCAGGATTCTTTGGATAGAGTGTTAATCTTAGTGACAGGGTCTGGGGTTTGGGCGGGGGCCCCTGATGAAGGGGTGATTCTTCATCTGGGTTGAGCATGAAGGATTGATTTCTCTCTAGGTGTAGTGAAAAGGCAGAGAGATTCTCAAGTGATAGTTAATTTCAATCTAACATGAATGTAAGAATTAGCTATGTATTTCAGCATGAAAAAAAAATCAGTACCTTTTTCTTTTTGATTGTTCTAATCTGTGCAGTGTCTCTTTTATGATTTCACATGCTTTAACTTCTTTAAAAGAGTCTATTCCTTAGAAAAGATATATGTCAGTGCCACAAAGTAGTCAGTTATCTTGGATAGATGCTAAAGCTCTCTACACTTATAAAATTTCTTAATTTACTTATTTACCTTGTAGTACATATGTTGATTAAATATTGTCAGGAAAGACATTTCAACACTTCAAGTAATCATTAAAGTAGCTTACTTCTACAGGCATATGATTTATGCACCCTTCTCAATTTATAAATCAGTCTTTACTACCAACATTATATCAATGAATAGACAATTAGCTAGTACTTAATTTTGGATCGTAACTTATGAATGACATATCAATAAATAATTTTGGTTTTGTCTTATTTAAAAAATCATCAATGCATTTTAAAAATTTATAGATAGTTATCATAATAAAAAGTCAAAAAAACTAATTATAACTTAACATAATGAAATATGTGTGTACAACTATAGTCATATAAAAGAAGAGAAAAAAATAAAAGATGTCCGTTTATCAAGTTTCTCTTTCCCAATTTTTTTATTTGTCTTACCTATCATTCTATTCTCGTCTCATTACGTTTCTAAAATATAACTTTAAGAAACTTAAAATTATTTTTTAAATTATTTTAGTTACACCTCTCTACTTTCTTTTTTTCTTAAAGTTATGATGTAGAATCTTACAATAAAATTATTATTATACCTATCTGTTTTTCTATCTTCCTCAACTTTCTTCTTCATTCCTACAAGCACAATTTAAGAATATACTTATACGAAATTGTTAGTTACTTTAAAAGGCTTAAATGATTTTTTCAACCTTAAACACCTAAAATCAAATTTTATAACTTTAAGTGACCAAAAATAAAGAAACTAAAAGAATACTTTTAACTTGATTGGTAATTTAGCACTTTGATTTTGTTGGTCTTGAATTCATCTAATACAATTTAGTTTCAAAGGTTAATCAAATTGTCTTTCAAAAAATAAATAGTACCACATAAATTAAAATAAAAGAAGTATAATTTAAAAGATTAAAAAAATTATTCCTACTCGTAAATTCTTTGCGGCTTTACCAACCATGGTTCTTAACCGTGAAAGTGACCATATAATGTGATGATTAACATTTTCTTCATCATCCTTATGTATGTTATGGTGATGGAGAAGTGAAAATTTTCAAAAAATAAATAGTACCATATAATTAAAAAGAAAGGAGTATAATTTAAAAAATTAAAAGAGATAGTCTTACCCATAAATTCTTTACGGCTTTGACAATCATGGTTCTTAACCGTGAAAGTAATCATATAATGTAATGATTAACATTTTTTTCCTCATCCTTATGTATGTTATGGTGCTGAAGAAGTGAAAGGATTCAAGAAATAAATAGTACTGCGTAAATTAAAATGAAAGAAGTATAATTTAGAAAACTAAAAAGAAAAAAATCTACTCATAAATTCTTTACGACTTTGCCAATCATAGTTCTTAACCGTGAAAATAATCATATGATGTGATGATTAATATTTTTTTCATCATCCTTATATATGTTATGGTGATGGAGAAGCGAAAGAATAATCTTGTATGAGAAATTTCACAAAATAAAACATGAATTTATATAGTTAAAGTGGAGGAATACCATAAGGTGTCATAAACTTACAAATTAAATTTTGAGGGTTATGAAAATTAAAAGAATGAGAGTTATAAATATTATTAGAGTATAAATTGATGAGGTACGAGTTATGAGTAGGTTATTTTTATTAAAGACATTAAATATAAAAAAAGAGAAAAATATTCAAATATTAGGAGATATATATTATCATTTTATACTAATAAAATTGCCCAAAAAGACCACAAAAAAGATAATATGATTCTATGCCTTAGAGAGTGCCACATCACCGGGATGAAGTTCTTTCTTTATATATATATATATATATATATTGATTTTAACCAACTTATTATCAAGTGCTTGAATTACCTTTATTAAGCAAATAAAATAAAATTAAAAAGTCAATGCAAGTTTTATTTTTTTCATTGGAGCAATTTGGACTTGGACTACCAGCAGAAAATGAAAACAATAAGTTACAATTCATTATGTGGGCCAACGCATTGGTCAATAATGGTTGGTTATCAAACAATCTTTTATGATCGATTGACCAATTATGTTTTTGCTCAATTTAGGGTGACTCCTTGGGAAAGGTGGGATTGATTAATGATTGATATAAAAGTTTTATTTGCTTTCATTACTACTTATATATAAGCCACAGTTGACGAGCTTCCTGTCAACATGAGTGCTTGATGTCAGTAAAATAATTTTGAGGTTTTTTTTGGTCATTTTGGTTTAATTTTTGTGCAGCATAGTTTACTTTGTATGCTTTACTGGTTGTACATGAATATAATTTTGGGTTTTAAATAACAAAAACATAAGAGACTTGTGCTAATATACTAAATGAATCCAAATTCCTGCAACTTGGTTTCATCAGGGTAATTTGGTAGTTATATTTAATTGAAGCAATTTCATTGGATGAGAATAGGACATATTGTAGTTCCTTTAAAAAATTTGGCCGTCTTTGACTATTTTATCCTTTGCTCACATCATGGGTTGATTTATTGTGGACCCCAGTTGTCCAGCCGCTATTTTCCTCCTATTTCAGCAAAACAACATTCTCTCGCCATGATATTTTTTGGGTGTAATCTTCATTTTCTTCTTTTTTCTAAATTTTTTTGAGTAAAAATGTTCTTTGGGTGTAATTTAATTACAGTAGCTAATACACATCAATTACTTTTCTTCCACTAAATGATACAAAGCACCAATCAAAATTTTCATATCATAGAATTATATTTGTGAATGCTCTTACACCTTGATATTGAAGTAATGCATATGTTGAAAGTTCTATGGCTGTTATAATGAGGTGTTGTTATATATATATATATATAGTAAAGATATTTGTGATTTAGATGTCATTTAGCTGTTATAAATAAAAGTACGCAAAATTAAAAATAATATGAATATAAAAAAAAAAGTAAACATCAGTAGTCGGTCCTCATGAAATTATGTGAAGCCATTTAAATATATTTTTTTCTATTTTAGATATCCGTGCTTGAAATTTACTATATGCATGAGAAGAATGTTATTATAGAGAAGTAAAATATAACATGAAAAATTGATCGATCCTATAGATTGCAAATGAATGACCGTTATAACAACATTTGACCTTAATTGGGGGCACCAAAATTATATATTTTGCCATTTTATGAAATCACTATTTAAGTTGACCCCATTAGCTCAATGGATCAATTCTTTTTGGGGGTGAAAATAGCTCCATCCCTAATATTTTTGAGGTAATATTTTATCCACTAAAGTAACGTGAACAAAATTTAAACGTAGTTTGAAAAAAAATATACATTGAAAATAACCCTTTTTTATGTGTGTGTATTAGTACTTACTTATATATAAGCGGCAGTTTGAGGAGCTTCCAGTCGTCCTGCTTGTCGACCAGAAAAGCTCATCCCTTTACATTTTCATTAATTGCTACTTGCTACATAAATAGCCGTTTTATAAAATTTTAAATGGACATGTGTTATCCATTTGTCAGTAAGCTTTGCCACGTAAAAGTAAAATTTGATATTTTATATTAAAATTTAAATATTCAAAAACTATACGAAATGTACTATAAATTATAAAAAAAAATTATATTAACATGATTAAAAAAATAATATGTTAAATGTTAGTCAAAGTTTATACTCTTAAAAAGAAAACTATGACAACTAAAAAAGAACGGAGGGAGTAATGTATCTTGATTATTGAGATATAAATAATTAAAATTCAAACCTAGGTTTTTTTATTGAATATAAAAAATGAGACATAAACGTAAAAAAAAAATTGTTCAACTTTCAAATTAAATATAATATATGAATTTATTTTTACTATTTAAATATTGGACCCGTGCCATCCTTTACTAGTTTATTAGAAAACAATGCGAAAGGTATCCATCTAGTATACAATTTAGAGCACTTTTACCCTTGTACTATCAAAAATTGGAACAATTATACCTTTGTTGATGTTCTGAAAGAGAGTTAAGATGATCCTATCGATATACATCTAACCTTCCCAGTTGCTATGCTATAAAGTGAAATTCATGGGCACTTGCGAGGTCCATATTCTCGTCCAGCAAAGTCTACTGAGTTTTCTCACGCTAGCATGAGAATAAAATACGTCATTTAATTTACGAATTATCATTTTATAATTATTGAATTTTAAATCAAATGAGAAGTAAATTTTTGGAAAAAAATAAAAATATTTTTAACTATTACTCCCTCCGTGCCAGATTAGTTGGTCACTTTTCTTTTTACACGCATGTTAAGAAATCATAAATGAGAAGATAGCTTTACTAATTCACCGCTTAGGAAACTTCTTTGGAATAAGTGTGAACACTTTAAAAAAGAATTAATTACAAGAGTAATATGGAAAAAATTTAATTAATGCTTTCTTAATTTGGTAAGGTGGTCAACTAATATGGGACAACTATTTTTAGTATAATGACCAACTAATATGGGATAGAGGGAGTATTTCAAAAGATATAGTGCTGAATATATGTGTTTATAACCTCAAATCCAAAGAGATTATGTACATTTAAAATTTTCAAAAACTAGAGCATAATTCTTATTGGGTTTCAAAATAATCAAGTTACAAAAAGAACCTCGATATTTTGAGTGAAATTAAAGTAACTTAAAAAAATAAATTTTAGAAAATAAAACACCAAATCGGAATGGCACGAAAAAGTAAATGAAAAAGGAACGTAATAGTTATGTTAAGTTATTAAATATTTCTTATAACTAAATAAGATATATTGTGCAACATAAAATAAAGATGAAAAAAATACCGTTTTTGTTGGCTGAAATCAAAAGAGAAAATTGCTTCTCTATAACAAACAAAATCTAAGGCCCAAACTATTGATATCTTTCAACAACAAAAATAGGGCTAGAGAAAGATATAACTTTTCTCTTATGAAATAATAAATTAAGAACAAAAAGAAGAATAGAGAGGGAGAAGAGAGAGCTTCTTATTTCTCTGGAGAGATTAATTGAGGAATGTAGGAATGAATTACAATGAAGGAAAATCCCTTTATTTATAGAGAAAAACTGACTTGGACCCAAAGTTAGGGTTCCTAACTTTTCTCCAAACAAACTTAAATATAGACATTCACTACAATAATAATACTTTATAACACTCCCCCTTGAATGTCTATTTTGATGGATATTGTGCCTTGTTAAAATCTTACTAGATAAAACCCAGTGAGAAAAATTCTAGTGAAGGGAAAAGAGTACACATATCTCATACTACGCATTTTTGGCTTCCTCATTAAAAATCTTAAAAGGAAACCCAGTGGGACAAAACCTCGTAAAGGAACGTATTAACTCCCCCTATGAGAACATCAATCCAAAAACTTGAATTTTCACATTTCAATCTTGTGCACCATCTTCTCGAAAGTTGCAGTTGATAGAGACTTGGTGAATGAATCAGTCATGCATATCACTCGGACGAATCTGTTGCATGTTAATATCACCATTCTTTCTATCTCCCTTTATGAATCTTTCCTTTAATTGTATTATGCACGCTGCATTATCTTCATAAAATATTTTGGGAACTTTATCACATTTCAAGCCACACTTTTCTTGACTGCTTCATAAATAGCTATTATCTCAACACGATTTGGTTGTCATGTAAAATAACATGGTATAATAGTAACCCTTCATTCAAATAGATAATATGTTTGTATCGAACTCTTATGTCGATCAAATGAATATCCTGTATATTCAAAAAATTGACAATAATCGTTAGGATTAACATATTCATATGAAGTTTTTCATTTGCAATATGCAATAATCCAGTTTCAGTATCTCCATATAGGAGTAAAACTATATTATGTCCATAGTTATAACAAGATCTATAATGCACTAATTGCACAAGATATGGTACTTCAAGACCAATTCAATTCTGCAAGTTTTTCATTTCAGCAAATAATCTATTGCTTTTGAAAACTCTCCAAGAGTTTCAATTCAAGTCATCGGCCTTGATTGATTTAATCCATATAAGGATTATAACCAAGTTTTTTCAAAAACTCGTATATGCTACATGCATTTTGAATCCTATAAGGATTTTCATCTCAAATTTGTCAAGTGACACAACGACATCGTCTAGTGTCTAGATTGCAAGTCAAATAAGCTTTACGCTTACCAAGATGCATCCTTCCATGTCACTTGATAAATATTTCTACGTCAGCATGCTTTAATAGACTTAGAATTCATATCCTCATAATCTTTTACAATATTGCGCTATATTGTATCAAAGATATCATTGATGATATATCATTTGTATCGGTTCACAATAAGACATAACTTATTGAGATCTCATCACTTTATATTTTTCAGGAACCTGAACCTCTCATGAGGTTTCATAAAGTGTTATGTCATAGTCTCTTCAAGAGCACATTGCCTCTTTATTTATGATCATTTGCTCCTTTTATTTTTTCAAGAATTGTTACAATTTGAATCGATTGGTCTACTATACTTCATGCATGATGTAGACTTTGTCCTTCAGGGACATTCAATAGGAGCATTTGTAGGTAACTATGAAATTGATTTTGGATCAGCAAATACTTCTAGCATTTGACTTGAATTATCTTTTGAATGAGGATCATACTGATGATAATTCACAACATTCATAGATGCTTATTCTCTCCCCCTTATGTTAGAAACACTAACATACATCCTCTATTTTCTTTAAGAAATCCATTTTTGTGCATCATGGTATATTCATTAATCATATACCGCATATTAAAATCAATTGGATGGAAAATATTTGATTCCTGACCTTGAATCAACTGAGAGAGAAAATTAATCATAATTTATTGGTCTGAATGCATACAAGTGCTATTGTATACAATATATCATATTTCAGACCAACACAAAGTTTTGTCTCATAAGCAATGGTTCAGCTATTTATTTGAGGCATTTAATGCCAAACCAACTTGAATATTGATCAACATTATCAAGATTCATTGTCTTGATTTCATAATCTGGAAGTTGTGCTTTTAACTCAATATTTTTCACAAGCAATTTTGCGAATGTCAAACTGCAGGTTGACAATAAGCGTACATGTGACAATCTTGTCTCTCATTGATGCATCTATTTAAGATATCACATGACAAGTGAGCAGGCCCATATTCACCTTTTATACTTTCCAGATTTTAGGAATCCAATCCCAATATTTGTTGATCTAATCAACTTATCGTGAGAACAAACAACATAGAGAGTTCTTAGAAGAATCTTCTAGTTTTCAATATATGTTGAACACTCAATATGCACATCTTCGGGATGGCAAAATTCTTCATGTCAAAAGATAAAATTATTTGTACTAGTAAACTCCAAGTTTAGCATGACATGTGCAATTTTCTTTAGTAAATTTTTGATTTACTATGACATGAATTTTATATCCATAAACTAGAAGTTTACTGTGGCATGTGATCTCATCATGTTCGAATAACTTTTCACACACGTGTTACTTATCATAGTAACTTTGGAGATATTTAATCTTCTAATTATTCTACCTCTTTCGGAGGTGAGTTGTGATATAGTCACAACCAAGTGCACGTTTGTAATTATATGCCTTATAAATATTATCACATTCATCCTAGAGAATGAATCTATATTTTTAACAATACAAATTCTCATTCCCCAGGAATGGAATATAATCGTGCCTTAAGCCTATCAAATTATGATAGCTTATAACCTCTTTCAAGATATTGCTACTTCAGGAGAAAATCGAGGCATACATATGATATACAGATTTTCTCTCTAACATATCATTCAAAATATACCACACTTTCAAAGCAATTATCGCTTTAGGGGTCTATGAAGCCTCGTGAAATTTAGTTACAATAACATATACAAAACATTACCACTTCTGGTGGTCTTATGGTAGAGTTCAAATAAATCATGCCACTAATATTATAATCTTTTTTGAATCCTAATATTGATATTGATCTTGTACAGTAAGTTCGAAGCCTTCAAAAGTTTTGCATGTGTGAATCAAAATAACAAAAAGCATAAAAGATATTATTCACAATATTGCACAAGTCATATGTTTTCAAGAGTCACATGTAATTATGATATTTGTGACCTTGTTAGTTTTGTTAGCAACATAAATCTTAGGCTTTCTCAAAGTGGCATGTCAACAACATATAATACTTACTTGAAGATCTCCCGAATTCTTGATACTCACCTCACGTGTACTTTAGGATAAGTTAGAGACTCGTGCTGATAACGTGTTATGAAATAATAAACTAAGAACAAAAAGAAGAATAGAGAGGGGGAAGAGAGAGCTTTTAATTTCTCTTGAGAGATTAATTGAGGGATGTAGGAATGAATTACAATAAAGGAAAACCCCTTTATTTATAGGGAAAAACTGATTTGGACCCAAAGTTAGAATTCCTAACTTTTCTCCAAAGAAACATAAATATAGACATTCATTACAATAATAATATTTTATAACATTTTCGTATTTTTAGTTATTTTCCATTACCAATTTCATTTTAACAAATAAAATCAAAGAAGGAAAAAGAAAAAAGTTTGAAGAGTAAAATTGTTCTAATTCGATGGTAGGGGGTTAATGTTCCAAATCGAATGGTGGAGGTGTAAATTTGGCCTAAAGGAAGAAAAAAGATAATTTAGTTACTGAAAATTTTCCACATAACATTCCACATGAAATATTTGTGAGAACATTTTTCCATATTGGATGGACATTAGGGAGGGGTGTTTTTGATATTTGAACCTTCAACTAACGGCGGGGCTTTTTTCCAGATAATATAAGTGTATAATGAATGGTGAACTTAAACATTCTCAAATAGTTGAAGGACAAATTGACCCTTTTCTCAAGAAAAAAGATGCCAAACACATATTTATACTAATCTTTCGTAACATGCATGCGTTGCACGTTCCTATTATTATTATTATTATTATTATTATTATTATTATTATTATAAAATTTGTATTATAAAATGATGAGTTTTGACTTGTATATTAGAAAAATATTTGAGTTATAAAAATAGAAATAAGACGACAATAGATGGAGTGCTCACAATCACATATTTTCAATAACGTCAGTTGAATGACAAGGAGTGTACAATCTAACCTGTTACAAATATGGTTAAGTATCAAAGCAGATCAAAGAATGAAGGATGCTCTGATCTGGGATTTTGATTACATAATGCTAGTGTGAGAGCTTGAGGCTACAAGTTCTATCAAGGAAAAAGAAAATTTAAGGCTAACATACTAACAAGAAAAAAATAAAATAAAAGTGGTGTTTTAGCTTTTTCATTTTATTTTTACATAAGTAATATTTTAGATAATCAAAAAGATATTATTGATGTTCTTCTAATTTTACCTTTTTTAAAATAGAGTTTTACATACCCGAGAAACTACATATTGTTATAAAACTAAACTAAAAGAGTAACAATATGAAGTAAGAAAATAAACAAGAAATGAAGAAGACAAGAGAAGAGAGTATTTCTTATTCTTCCAAGTATCAAGTGTTTCAAGTGTATACAATATGAATCATTATGCCTCTATTTATAGTGTTCATAGAGGCATCCTAAAGGTTGTCATAAATATGACATTAACTATGGAGGTTATAGAAAAAAGGTTATGGAGAGAGGGAGTTACACTCATAATAGTGTGTGGAGTAGTGGAGAATTAACTATACACTAATGAAGTTATAGTGTGGACATCCACAATACAAGATGACAACATTGTGTTACCACACAATTATTTACAACACTTCCCCTTGGATGTCCATTGATAGATAATGTGCCTCGTTAAAACCTTATTAGGAAAAACCCCGTGGAAAAAATCTTAGTGAAGGAAAAAGAGTACACATATCTTGTAATATGCGTTGTTGGCTGCCTCGTTAAAAACCTTGCCAGGAAAACCCATTGGGACAAAAACTAGGCCAAAAAAAAAAGAGTGCAGCGCGTATTTACTCCCCCGACAAAGACATCACTTAATTTTGTAGATAATACATTCCAATCCAGCTTCTCAAAGTGTTGGGATTGATAATGCCTCCATCAAATATTTCACCAAAATTGAGCAAAATAGTCCTTTGCTGAAATATACTTTGCTTTAACTTCTTTGATATATTCTTCTTTCAATTGAGCTATGCAAGAATCATCATCTTTATATAATATTGCAACCTCAATTTCAAAGAAAATCACACATCTTCTTATGTGTAGAGTCACTTGCTTTATAAGTTGCTAGTAGCTTTACTTGACTTGAATAAATGTCAATCATTGTCTGTCTTGTAGAATATAATAAGATGACAATGGCCTCACATAAAAATAGAGAACTTCGTATGATCAAACGCTTTGTAGATCAAATAATCTCCTGCATTTGCATATCCAACAAACCTTTGACAATATTGGTTAGAACTAATCATCTATACCAATATTTAATTTCACTCAAATATTTTCACATAAAAGTGAAATTATGTCTTTGCTGCACATTAACAAGAATATTTTTCATGTATAGAAATAGCATGATATATAAGTGCACCAATTGCACTAAGACATGGTACTTTCTGACCATTTTCATGAGATCGAAATGATCTTTCTTTATGTTAAGCGATCTTACAACCATTGGGGTACTATTCAATGGAATCGCTTTAGCCTTTTAAAATCCTTCATGGATTTCATATAACCTTTGTCGTCTAGCTAGACATAACAACCATTCTTTATACACATTCAAGTTTTTCATCTATTGTTAGATTGAAAGAAATCTCATTGCATCCACCATATGAGAATACATCTCAAAACAATAATGCCAGGACTTTTGCGAAAAATCTTTATGCCTTAAGTCACAAGACGTACTTTATATCTTACGATTTTATATTTTGCACAATAATTTATTTGTACCCCACTGGCATTATACCTTAGTGTATGGACTAAGTCCAGACCATCAATTTTCAAGTGAAATAAAAGATACCTGAAATTGCGTATTTTATCTGGCCAATCATTTATCTGTCCATACTGTTTGTGTTTGACAGATTTAAATCCAAGATCCTCATTACCATTTATAATGGTGAGCGCTACATTATATTCAAAGATACCGTCGATGGTCATTTTGATATGAGTTCCAATACGACATAACTTGTCGAGATCGATCTCTTCTTTTTCATCATTTCAGGTACCTGAACATTTGCAAAGGTTTAATAAAGTGTTATGTCGTGGTGTTCTTTCAAAGCACTTGCCTCATTAGCATGACCATCTTGATCAATTGTTCCTCTCCTTCTTCGAAGAGTTTAATATTTGGAACTGATTGGTCTATCACGCTTCAGGCATGACATAGACCATGTCCTTCAAGGACTTTACATTGGAGCATTCACAGCTGAATTATAACATAGGGTCAGCAAATGCTTTTGGTAATGAATTTGTAATATTTTGTATTTTTTTTATGAGGATCTAGATAATTCATTCTATCCATTTCAGTTGTTAATCATATCTCTCCCTAATGTTAGAAAATTTAACATTTACCCAACCTTATTTGGAAATTCATCTTTGTGCGTGGTGGAGCAATTAAATCAAATACCGCACGACTAAATTTTAGATGGAATATTTGGCTCCTGACCCTGAACCAACAATATAGGGGAACCTTATTAGCTTGATGAATACAAGTGCTGCTGCATTAAAATAACATCTCATACCAAATTTCTTTTTGGGAGATTTGTTCTCATAACCAAGGGGTTTAGCTATAATTGAAGGCATACAATTTCTGCTAAACCAACCAGCATTATCAACTTTTATAGTTTGGAACCATGCTCTTAATTTAACAGTTTGAGCAAACAACCTTGCAAAAAAATAAATTGCAAGTTGATAACAAAACGCATGTGACCAACCATAGATGCATCTCATTTCATAGTAAACGGTCCACATGGCAGGTGAACGGGCCCATATTCACCTTTTTATACGTTCCAAAAAATTATGGGATACAATCTCCACCTTAGCTGGTATATGATTAATTTATCACGAGAACAAGCAGCACAAGAGAATTGGTGAAAAACTTTCTATTTCTTCAATATATAACCACATGAATTCTCAATTATTTTTGCATCATATATGAATCGGGATGGTCAACCGATCATGCCAACTTATATTCTGTAAACTTTTAGTTTACTATCGCATGTGATTCCATCACCATGTTCGTATACTACAAACAGGAGGAAAAGCGGTAATCTTTCACACAAATATTTATAACCCGCTTCAATTGTAGTAATATGAAGATATTAAATCTTCCCATAATTTATAGTCTCAATATAATTCAATATTGGCCAATACCTTTGAAACTTAATAAGTTTCTTTTGAGACTTACTACAATTTCAATATTATGAATAATTTTATTCCTCCGAATAGTAACACATTATTAGCTCTTTCAAAGCTATCAAATAATTATGTACTATCACGTATTTCATAACACCATTCGTATGGTGAACATCTCTTTTTAAGAAGAAAATTATTGTCCTTATGATCAAAATCATTATAAGCAAGGCCTTTTTCTTGCTTTAATTTTGCCTTTAATAATTTATTTTGGTAAAATGCTTTTGGCGTACCATACTTACGTGATCAATGAAAAATTCATTCGGCCACCATAATCTCCATTTTGGTCATGTCAAAAATTTCATAGGCAAGAATCATTTCTTACTTTTATCCTTTAGTAGATCATGATAAGACATGCTACAATACCAATGACCTTTATATACCAAAATAAAATTTCTTTATTTCTCTCAAACCTCCTGTAGAGGTGAGTTTTGGTATTTATTCAACCACACATAAGCATATTTTTATCCATAATCTTTTCTTTTCTTCACATTTTGACACATTCACTTTCAAGAATGGTCTAGCATTCACGATGCTTACACAAGTCATATTCTCTTCAAGAAATGGACTATAATCATATATGCTTCATAAATTTTCATTTATAAGCCCATTGTCATACCTTGATATTTATCATATTTATATGATTCACCTCAATATCACTTTGAATTGTCAAGTGTACCACCACTTTATATTCCTTTATTTTGATGGAGGATTTATAAAACTTATCAAATTAGGACACACCTCAACATCACTTTGAAAGATCAAGTATCTTTCACTTTATTTTCTTTTGATGGAGGATTTATAAAATTTATCGCACTATAAACGAGTGTTCAATACCTTGCATACCAAATTGATGGCAGTTATTATCTTCACCTTTTGAAGGACCATTTTGAGAACCCATAATGTTCTTTCTTTTACAATTACCACAATGATGACTATTATTATTTATCCTTTGTCATATCCATGTACATTTGTATAATCACAATAATCATTGTCATCTTTCAGACTTTTTATGTACTGCTATCACATTCACATAAGAGAATGGAGCAAATCAATTGGGCGAGTTTCATGACTTTTCGTCAAAAGTACATTATTTTGCACGCCTTAGTCGTCATTTTGTCATCACTATGGTGCATTAGGACTTAAACCCAATGTATTACCCATATGTGTGAGGCCATAATACAATGAGACTTTAACCCAACATCATCTTACCCATATGTGTGAGGCCATAATACGATGAAACTTTAACCCAACTTTAATATTTCAGTAAGTAAAAATTGCTAACTGTCATGACTGTCAGTCCAACTAGATCCTATATGTATATTAGTTCACATCAAAATCATCAATTAAAATATTAGGACAAGAAGCCAGAGGATAAATTCACGGTAAAACTAATAAATTCATCACTGATGTAATTAGTGGTTCATGATCCATTCACTAGAAAAACAAACATATACATCAAAATAACATGTTTTGAAATCTGAATTTTTCTAATTGAATGATAGCACTCTCAAATCAAATAGGAAGCAGAACAAATGATAAAATTTCATATTCCATCTGATTGCCTACCAAGTTTTGATGCATTCATTCAACAAGCACCATATTATGAGGCAAGTTCAAGATTATATTTTCCTTCTTATATTTATGATCAGTTCAACAAATTAAGTCGAGAAAAATTTATTGATGAAGAAGCAAATAATGAATGACAAAGATTACCAGAAAGATCACCTTATTAGTATACCTTGATCCTTAACGGTTGAAGCAAAAAATCAAACTTAATTCTTTAGAGTCTCGTGCTGATAACGTGTTGTAAAACTAAACTAAAAGAGTAACAATATGAAGTAAGAAAATAAACAAGAAATGAAGAAGACAAGAGAAAGAGAGTATTTCTTATTCTTCCAAGTATCAAGTGTTTCAAATGTATACAATATGAATCATTATGCCTCTATTTATAGTGTTCATAGAGGCATCCTAAAGGTTGTCATAAATATGACATTAACTATGGAGGTTATGGGGAAAATGTTATGGAGAGAGGGAGTTACACTCATAATAGTGTGTGGAGTAGTGGAGAATTAACTATACACTCTAATGGAGTTATAGTGTGGACATCCACAATACAAGATGACAACATTGTGTTATCACACAATTATTTACAACACATACATTTTCTTCAAGATATTTATAAAGGCTAACTTAGTAAAAGCACACTTTGTTTTCTAAAATGAGTAATTTCTTAAGTGGTGTGCCCAAATTAAAAGAATCACTTATTTAAATTAGGAATGGAGGGAGTCTATGAAAAGAATATTGATTATGACAGCAATTAGTTATAATAATTGTAATTGAACAAATGTTTAATTTGTGATTAAAATTGAAATAACACAAGAACTAAAATCGCTATTTATCCTAAATTCATTGAATACACCATTTCATTTTTTTGCAGGGGATTCATCAATCTTTTTTTTTCAAAAAGTTATCATTAAAAATCAATAAATACATGATAACACAAGGACTAAAATCATTGTTTACCCTAAAAGTTGTATCGACATTAAACAAATAAATAAGTACTGACTTCAATGTATTGATTGACCATCAACTGAAGTAAGTTGATGTTAAACCACACAATGATGACCTGACTTTAATATTTTGACAGACCGTCAATTATAGAAAGTTTTATTCAACTGAGTGTTGATGACCTAACTTTAATAGATGTGTTGACCATCAATTGGAGTAAGTTGACGTTCAATTCAATGATGAAAACCTGACTTTAATATATTGGTTGACCATCAACCTGAAAAAGTTAACGTTCTAACTTCTACCAAACCAGGTGATAACGCCCAAACTACACCTCAAATTAACGAAGCGTAAGCGGTCGTAGTCAAATATAGAACCCAACTAGGTTGGGGTCGAATCCCACAGAGAATATGGTGAGAATTAAGTCTTTAGTGAATTAAGTGACTAGTCGTCAATAGTTTCCGGTAAAAAGGGGGGTTTTGTGTGATCAAATTGTAAACAAAACAAGCAATAATGTATGAGAAATAATCAGTAGGAGAATGAACTAGGGAAGTGTTTACCATGGTGTTGGTAACAATGTCGATTCTAGGCTTAATCGGGTTCTTTTTATATGCGTGTCACGATGTGATTGCGTCAATGGTATCGTCTAAACGTCTCTCGACCAAATAAACAAATTTCCTTTTCTATTCTCTCGACCTTGAAAAGATGTGCTTTTTAGCTTTCAATCCTAAACATCAAGTAGATTAATCCAGTTACGGCATTAATCATTAAGACGAGAGTTGGTAGTCTCGAATCCTTGTCGTTAATCAAGTTTCCCGGTTTTAATCTCTTTACTCAAGCAAATTAAACCTAGGCATGTTCTAATATTTGCAACCACTAGAAAACGTGACATAAAGTATGATTAACAACGTGACTACATGTAAATTGAACCCGACGCTACCCGGAATCTATCTTGCTACGTTTGCCATGGCTCCCACAACCCTAGTTGTGGGAGTTTAGTTAATCATGCTATAAAGAAAAGAGAAGAGAATTGTATTCATAATAAAGAGAAGGGATTCTTACAACATAATGAGAACAATCTTCAATAATCCAAGAACACGAAAAACCAAGATCCCAAGAACAATTCAAGAACACGAATTCAAGAAGAGAAAAACGTGTTTCTTGCTCTCAAAGTTTCGCTCAAATCTCTCCTAAAATTATTGTAAAAACGTGATTTGCATAATGAATAAAATAAACCTAACATAGGGTATTTATAGGAGTCTAGGAAACACAATCCCAAATGCATTAGGAATCCGAGAAACCACATCCCAAACGCATTAGGAATCCGAGAAACTAAATCCCAAACGCATTAGGAATCCGAGAAACCAAATCCCAAACGCATTAGGAATCCGAGAAACCAAATCCCAAACACGGTAGGAATCCTAATCGCGGGCTGCCTTGGTGCACTACTGCTTTGACGTGACGGTTTGGGTGACGGACCGTCACCACCTTGACGGCCCGTCATGGTGGACGTCACCACTAGGCAGTGGTGCTGCCCCATCTTGACGGCTTGGGCTTGACGGTCCGTCACGAGCTTGACGGTCCGTCACTCTTATCCAGAATGCTCTTTTTGCTCGTATTTCCTTCCGTTTCCATGTTTGTCCCTATTTCCTGAAAACATAACATAAAACCATCAAAAACGACAATGGTTGCTTGAAAACGCACGATTGTTCTTAGTTAAAAGGAGTCGAAAGTGCCGTAAAATGGCGGCACATCAACACCCTCAACTTAAAACGTTCGCTTGTCCTCAAGCAACATGACACAAAAACAATAAAACGACTCAACTAAGAAAACAAACTCGTGTCTCTAGCAACTCATGGTCATTCAACATCTTATTCCATTTTAAATCAAGCTCCCTCGTAGCCCACAAATGTATGAAACACTAACTTGCAAGGATCCAAACATGTCATTCCGATATGATAGAACATTCTACATTCACACGCGCAGCTATCCTAACAATCAATAGACAATACAGACATCTTGGTGCCCTCACACAAAGAAATCCCTCACACAAGATTTGGGACTAGGTAAGCGCTCACACTCACAGATGATTTCAAACAATGCACATGCGATACCATAGGCTTGCCCTTACTTTTCTATTTCGGTTCTTCAGAAAGCCGCTCAGGATCACTACAGGACTTGTTTTGGCTTGTACTGAGGCTTCAGGTGCAGGTAGGATACATTTAGGGGTTAGTGACTAAGCCCTCCTTGGAACTACCGACGTCTTATTACCACATAACTTACTTTGTCCATCCTTATTCACCTTTATCTTTCCTTCTTTCTAGCTACAGGTGCGGCCTCTTTATTTTGACAATTCTTTTTATTTCTTTTTCGATCTTTTTCATCTCTTTTTTTTTCTTTCTTTTTTTTCTTAGGCACACACCCGACTTTTCATTCTATTCACAACCAATCTTCACTATCCTCTTTTTCTTATCATTCACCTCTCTAGTAGCCACCCTCAACTTAGGCTGATTGCCTGCGTTGAGGTGCACAATGTCCAAGGGAGGACCAGGGCCAAAACAGGGTTTACCTCTATAGTAGCCACCCTCAACTTAGGCTGATTGCCGGAGTTGAGGTGCACGATGTCCAAGGAAGGACCAGGGCCAAAATAGGGATTCAAAGCTAAACAGGAACGGTGACAGGTTATTGAAAGAACAAGGTCAATTATGTCTCAAACAGGGATCAAAGGGATTATTTATATTTGGACGGTCTTATAGGTTAAGTGGACTGCACACAAAAAGGGCCTGTGATCCTTTCCTAAGCAACCAACTTCAAACTTAACAAAATAGACCAGGAAAGTTCTAGATGCATGCACAGAGTACGAATTTATAACAATAATCTCACACACACTTGGCACCAAGAAACTATATCACTACCAACTATCAAACAACCGCACGGCTTAAGCATACTCATTCTAATCATAATCACACAATGACATTCAAGGATCCAGACAGTCAATCGTTTCAACATAAGTATAAAACCAGAAAATTTTTAAAGGGGCCTCATTTTTAGTCAAGAAAAACGCCATGCTCATCACTATATACACTAAAAAAAACAAAAAATTTAAAATAATAACCTAAACATGCCGGTTCTACTAGATAGCACACCGGAGGGAAAAGAACTCGGCAACAAAAACCCTCGGTGGTGACTCACAGGTTTCCCCACAAATTAATTAGACTATAATACAACAACAATTTATGGGTTGCCTCCCATACAACGCCTGATTTAACGTCGCGGCACGACGTGGGTGTCTTGATTACTCAGACTTCATCAAGACACCCCAGACTTAATAAACAACCGTATGCACAACTATATACCCTATAATAAACAAAAACAACAAATAAAAGTAAAAGCGGGAAAGTATGACTAAGAGTCAAATAAACACACCGGGCTTAATAAACAACCGTATTCCCCGGCAACGGCGCCAAAATTTGATAACGCCCAAACTATACCTCAAATTAACGAAGCGTAAGTGGTCGTAGTCAAATATAGAACCCAACTAGGTTGGGGTCGAATCCCACAGAGAATATGGTGAGAATTAAGTCTTTAGTGAATTAAGTGACTAGTCGTCAATAGTTTCCGGTAAAAAAGGGGGGTTTTGTGTGATCAAATTGTAAACAAAACAAGCAATAATGTATGAGAAATAATCAGTAGGAGAATGAACTAGGGAAGTGTTTACCATGGCGTTGGTAACAATGTCGATTCTAGGCTTAATCGGGTTCTTTTTATATGCGTGTCACGATGTGATTGCGTCAATGGTATCGTCTAAACGTCTCTCGACCAAATAAATAAATTTCCTTTTCTATTCTCTCGACCTCGAAAAGATGTGCTTTTTAGCTTTCAATCCTAAACATCAAGTAGATTAATCCAGTTACGGCATTAATCATTAAGACGAGAGTTGGTAGTCTCGAATCCTTGTCGTTAATCAAGTTTCCCGATTTTAATCTCTTTACTCAAGCAAATTAAACCTAGGCATGTTCTAATATTTGCAACCACTAGAAAACGTGACATAAAGTATGATTAACAACGTGACTACATGTAAATTGAACCCGACGCTACCCGGAATCTATCTTGCTACGTTTGCCATGGCTCCCACAACCCTAGTTGTGGGAATTTAGTTAATCATGCTATAAAGAAAAGAGAAGAGAATTGTATTCATAATAAAGAGAAGGGATTCTTATAATATAATGAGAACAATCTTCAATAATCCAAGAACACGAAAAACCAAGATCCCAAGAACAATTCAAGAACACGAATTCAAGAAGAGAAAAACGTGTTCCTTGCTCTCAAAGTTTCGCTCAAATCTCTCCTAAAATTATTGTAAAAACGTGATTTGCATAATGAATAAAATAAACCTAACATAGGGTATTTATAGGAGTCTAGGAAACACAATCCCAAACGCATTAGGAATCCGAGAAACCAAATCCCAAACGCATTAGGAATCCGAGAAACCAAATCCCAAACGCATTAGGAATCCGAGAAACCAAATCCCAAACGCATTAGGAATCCGAGAAACCAAATCCCAAACACGGTAGGAATCCTAATCGCGGGCTGCCTTGGTGCGACACTGCTTAATCGCGGGCTGCCTTGGTGCGACATAGTTAATCGCGGGCTGCCTTGGTGCGACACTGCTTTGGTGTGACGGTTTGGGTGACGGACCGTCACCACCTTGTTGGCTTGGGCTTGACGGTCCGTCACGAGCTTGACGGTCCGTCACTCTTATCCAGAATGCTCTTTTTGCTCGTCTTTCCTTCCGTTTCCATGTTTGTCCCTATTTCCTGAAAACATAACATAAAACCATCAAAAACGACAATGGTTGCTTGAAAACGCACGATTGTTCTTAGTTAAAAGGAGTCGAAAGTGCCATAAAATGGCGGCACATCACCAGGAACACCTGATTTTGAGCCAACACTATATTGGTTGACCATTATTTGGGGTGAGTCGACATTTAGCCAATATAAATAAATAATCTTTTAACAACTTATTATAAGGGCTGATCTTCCCCGTCCTTTTCCACGAACTTGCCTCCACGGCGGGTCTATCCTGTAGGAAAACAGATTAGTCATTCTGAAAATAATCTGTTAAGCCTTCCTGGATTATTTCCGAGTAGTCATGAATAGAGAAATCTTCTCTTACTAAATCATCTATGACTATTTTAATAATGAGTTTTTTAAGATCTAAAGGTAATACAATTACCTTTAATATGGAAATCAAGGCTTTTTCAGAGAAAAATTCGTTTTAAAAACCTTCCCCAGAAGAAGATTAGTGTCCATGATCCTTCAGTGCGACATATTGCCAGAAAAATCTCCACTCAAGAAGGAGATAAAGAAGCCATGATAAGCGCTTACTTAGAAGAAGTAAAAAGGAATTTGCTGGAAAACATAACCCAGATTGATAAATCTGATAAATCTACTATTTAAACAGTTTATATACTGTATAGTAATAGTGACAGCTTATCTTCTGTCGTCCTCATACTTTGTTCTTGGATCTGCGTGATATAGTTCATTCATGTCTGGGAACACTTTTGCCCATTCCTTGTATAACTGAAGGAATTTTGGGGGTAAAATGTTCACCGTAGGTCAGTGGTATGACCACCAGTTAATAAACCAATTAGAGATTGACCCTCTAAATATTTTTGCACAGATTTTTACAAATCATGTGTGCTTGTATTTCTCATTATTATAATAAAATACTCAAATTCTCCCATCATGATTTTGCGAGATGTGCCTGCGCATGCTCGTATAACGGGCTATCTTTTGAAATATCTTCCAAATTAATGACCTGCTCAGGGGTAGCGGCAGAAGATGAAGGTACTAAAAGTACTAGACTCGAGGAGGTAGATATACCTCAAAACCTTGATTTGTTAAACAAATGGACGATTCCTAAAGTTCATATTAAGACCATTTATGATTATGGTTGGTTTGATAAACTTAACTTCATTGTGTTATGGATCTCGGAGAATTAAGTACTAAAAGTACTAGGCTGGCAGCAAAAAGAAATATTATCGGTCCTCTAGAACTGAAAGTTCTAATAGGGACGAAGATCCAGAAGAAGATCGTCCTTAAATTTCAAGATGATTTATACAATCAAAAGTTAAAAATAATATTTTTATAAAAAAAATATTATATAAATTAAAAAATAAAAATATCATAATTTAAGTAAGTAAAAAGAAAGATAAAGGTTGATAATGTAATAATAGAATAAATATTTAGAAAAGTTAATTAAAAAAAAAACTATTTTTCAAAGTCGAAAGGGGTTTGATTTTAAAGCCAAATTAAGAAATTTATATGATTTTAACCCTATGTTTTGATATGTTCCTACACCAAACCATCGGCGCTACCAGACCGGTTTTCTAGGTCGGCATTCTTAATTATTTTTTCTTTATAGAGAAGTGTGTGGTGTTCTATGTATACACATAGTATATTATTATTATTACTATAAAAATAATAAAAAAAGGTCTAAACCTAATAAAACATGAAATTCGTGCCTTTAAATCGATCTACTAAAGGAGCGGGGGTTTAATAGTCAATATGACATATGCCGCCAATATGAAGTCTGACAAAATGGACAGAAAAGGGCATTTCAAGAAATCTCGACTTCACACCCAACGGAAATTTATCTTTTTAACCCACCAAAAAATGGGCACAATATAATACTTAACCATAGTTAAAGTATGTGTTAGGTGGGTTGACTAGTCTGGGTTGGCAGGCGTTGCCTGTCTCCTCTCTCCTTCGTCACTGTCTTTCAGCCCCTCCATATATTATTCTCCCCTCTCATTTTTATTTCCTCACAAGTCTTTCCAAACCTAACCAAATTCACCCATACTAAAAAAAATCTCTCTAGTTTACTTCTTTTTTCTCCTCGTTTTCATCGCCGGCTAAATCATCTTAACTGGGTAATTAGCGATTACCCAGTTGAGCAAAGTTTATATAGTATAATTCATTGCATTTCTCCACTTTCTGTTTTGAAATTCATAGAAATGGACTCTACATCAGAAAAGCTTTCTCCTTTTGATTTTATGGCGGCGATCTTTAAGGGAGGAAAGATATTTGATAAGATGAATTCTTCATCTGATTCTGGTGACTCTAGTTCTCCAGCTTCATTGGCAGCTTTGTTAATGGAGAACAAGGATTTGATGATGATATTGACAACCTCGGTAGCTGTTTTAATCGGATGTGCAGTTGTCTTGATGTGGCGGCGCTCCTCTACATCTGCTAAGAAGGTCCTTGAGCCACCCAAGTTGGTGGTTCCTAAGTCGGTTATAGAACCTGAAGAGATTGATGATGGCAAGAAGAAAATTACCATCTTTTTCGGAACCCAGACTGGTACAGCAGAAGGCTTCGCAAAGGTTTTTCAATAAACATTTAATTATTAATATACATTTTTCACAGTTTAAAATGTCGTGTACGAACACACATATTATTTTTTTTACCTTATTTTCTAGGTTACCTAAATTAGGATTATTATAGAAATTTACAAATCTTTTATAATCCTGTTGTCGGAGTTTAAAGAAGTTGAAGTCATAGAATAAATAGAGAAATATTTGTTGTTGATTTGGTGATCATGATTTTGGAGTTGTAGAAGTTGTCAAAAGGAGTAATCATATTGAAGAACCATAAGGTCAAACTCTAAACTTTTAACATGTAAATTGAGAAAAAGTGCACATGAGCAAGGGTAATTTTGTGATCTCAGCGGATGATTTGCAATTAAAAGAGACTAGTTCTTGGTGGTGTTGATCATCATGAGGACTAATCAGTGATTGTGAATGTATTTGTACAGGCACTTGCTGAGGAAGCCAAGGCAAGATACGAGAAGGCTGTCTTTAAAGTAATTGATATGGTGAGCTTTCTTTCCTGATGTTTTCTTCAAAGTATGATATACAAAGTGAAGTTGTTGATTATGGAAGTCATGATTTCATTGTTTCTGATTTGCTTAAATGAATGAATTCTAGGATGATTATGCCGCTGATGATGAAGAGTATGAAGAAAAATTGAAGAAAGAAACATTGGCATTCTTTTTCTTGGCGACGTAAGTTTTAAATATCAACCTTGTATAATCACTTGCGAAATGATTAATTTTGTATTTGCTAGTTAACAACTTGCATATATGCATGTAGTTACTAACTTGATTTATTTTGGTTGATTATAGATACGGAGATGGTGAACCAACTGATAACGCTGCCAGATTCTATAAATGGTTTGTGGAGGTAAATATAATTGATTAACTAAGTGATCTAACATCTTGTCTAAGTTTGTTGCATCTCAGCTTAATCGGTATTCTGTTATTTTCTGAAGGGAAAAGAGAGGGGTGACTACTTTAAAAATCTTCAGTATGGAGTGTTTGGGCTTGGTAACAGACAATACGAGCATTTCAACAAGGTTGGAGAGAAATTTTATTGTTCTTAGAACAAGTTCCTGTTCATATGTATCCTGATATACGTGGGAAACCACTAATATGACAGCTGTTTGCTAACATGTACTTGTTTGTTCTCTTTATTGCTGTTAGATTGCTAAAGTTGTGGATGAACTTCTGGCTGAGCAAGGTAGCATTCTCTTTTGATTACAAACTTCTATTCCATTTTTTACCTGAATATGAAATATTTGATAGCTGTTGTTCTCTAGTTGGATATCATTCACATGATGCCATCCTGTATAATTAGAATAGTTAAGTAGAGCCTTTTAGGTTATTTTGTATTTAAGTCGCTCGCAGTAAAGCAAGGAATTCTCTCAATCTTAGTGTTGAGCATTTTGACTGTAAAGGCAGGTTTTTTAAATAACTTGGTTAGTGCAAAGACCACTTTTAAGTTCAAAAATTAAATCGTGGGTGTGGAGGAAAACTCTCATTGGGTTCTGGTGATGGCATCTAGGATGTTATCCTGTTTCATAATTAAATTGATTCTCTGTTCTTACTTGCTAAAGTGTATAAACTGCAGGTGGGCAGAGGCTTGCTCCAGTGGGTCTTGGAGATGATGATCAATGCATTGAAGATGATTTTGCTGCATGGTATGCTTACCGAAACTTCTCTTAATATAACAGGAGTTCCCTTTTGTTTTCTCAATATCTGTGTGCTCATAATTGCGTGAATGCTGTAGGCGTGATTTAGTGTGGCCTGAATTGAACAATTTGCTTCTTGATGGGGATGATGCAACTGCTGTAACTCCATATACTGCTGCAGTTTTGGAATATAGGGTTGTTACCTATGAGAAGTCCAACTTTGATAATGACTTGACTAACGCAAATGTTCATGCAAATGGACATGTCATCGTTGATGCTCAACATCCTTGCAGGTAACAAACCTGCTCTTTCTAAGTAATTGGACTTCCATTCTATGTGCCTGCTCTATTCAGTTCTAATCTTGCTTCTATGTGCCTCTATGTCTGCAGAGCTAATGTTGCTGTGAGGAAGGAGCTTCATACTCCTGCTTCTGATCGCTCTTGCACTCATCTGGAGTTTGACATTTCTGGCACTGGACTTGTGTAAGTCCTCTTTTAAGTCATTCTACATTTTATGCTTTTTTTCATCGATGAAGAACTGTAGATATATATAGCGAGTTGTTCTAAAATGCTGTACTCAGGGCATTCAACGCATGATTCTAATTCTACAAATTTCTTATGGGGAGATTTGACTTGGAAGTTATTTGAAGCCAAGTGATGTCACTGGAATTGATTGTGGTCATGTTTTCTAAAATGGTTCTTGTGTTTCTCAGGTATGAAACTGGTGATCATGTTGGTGTGTACTGTGAAAATTTGATTGAAACTGTGGAGGAATCTGAAAGGTTACTGAACATATCCCCGGACACTTTCTTTTCCATTCACACTGATAAAGAGGATGGCACACCACTTGGTGGAAGCTCATTGCCATCTCCCTTCCCTCCTTGCACTTTGAGGACAGCATTGACTCGGTATGCTGATCTTTTGAGTTCTCCTAAAAAGGTAACTTGTTTGCTGATCTTGAAGTTCCTCTTGTTTTTCTTTGAGCTATGAAGTACTCATGCTTACTTGCATATCTTGCAGTCTGCTTTACTTGCTTTAGCGGCATGTGCTTCTGATCCAAATGAAGCTGATCGATTAAGATATCTTTCATCACCCACTGGAAAGGTGTGGACTTGTTGCATTGTACTACTACTTTCACTTTATGGAGCTTACCTTTATCATTCTCATGTGTTTGTGAAATCTATTTCTTCAGGAAGAATATGCTCAGTGGATAGTTGCAAGTCAGAGAAGCCTTCCTGAAGTCATGGCTGAATTTCCTTCAGCCAAGCCTTCAGTCGGTGTTTTCTTTGCTTCTGTTGCTCCTCGCCTACAACCGAGATTCTACTCTATCTCATCGTCTCCTAGGTGAGTAGCTTGCTGCAGTTCTTTCAAATATTAAAAGTAAAGGCTGTTTTAGAGAGCTTGTTACAATATATCCAGGAAGTAGCACAATGTTGGATGGAGATAAAATGAGTTGAACCACAATAAGCTGACCTTTTAACATTTGTATTCCATAATGGGCGATTCACAAAAAGAGGATTGAGGATATCTGTATTAAATATTTTAATTGGATAATTTTTCATTTATCCATTAAACGTTAGTACGAGGTTTTTTTTGACAATGTCAGACATACTGTTGCCTGACTACAACATATGTTTCTGACGTTTTTTCTGCAATATCTCGTTTTTGCACTACCTTATGGAAATGAAAGATTGCTTCTACTTCGTTCTATCCATTTGATTTGACAAATCAGAGAACATAACCTTGTGATCTACATTTACTTGCAGGATGGCATCATCTAGAATCCATGTCACTTGTGCACTGGTTTACGACAAAATGCCAACTGGACGAGTTCACAAGGGTGTCTGCTCTACATGGATGAAGGTATTTACTAAATGAAGGTTGAACTTTTGGGACACATTCATATGCATTAAAAGAGAACTCACAAAGAACCACTGGACTGGTATTACCATTGTGCCCTAAACTAGATGGGAGACGTTCGTCTTTTCGCGACATTTAGCTTGTTTATTAGGAGTTACTAACTTGACTAGTTAGTGATTTTTTCTTTTCTTTCGAAATCTTTAATACTGTTATATGTTAAAGTTAATGTAGCTTTGGTTCTCATTCTGTTTCCATGTGGTTCCTTTTTCAGAATGCTATTCCTCTAGAAGAAAGCCTTTCCTGCAGTATGGCACCTGTTTTTGTTCGGCAATCAAACTTTAAACTGCCAGCTGATAACAAGGTTCCAATCATAATGATTGGCCCTGGTACTGGGTTGGCACCATTCAGGGGCTTCCTCCAGGTTAGATTCAAACCAGCAGAGACTAGTGGAAGTGTGACTCTTTGAAATGCACAGCATTTGACACTTCTGTTATCTTTCAGGAAAGATTAGCTTTGAAGAAGGAAGGAGCTGAGCTTGGTCCTGCAGTGTTATTTTTTGGATGCAGGAACAGCCAAATGGTTAGTATTTAACTGACTCTGGATATTTCAGCTCAAATTCTCCCACATAAGCACAGATATTTCGTACTATATTTATGGCTTACTACATCCACTCAACTGGTCTGTTTGTATCTGTAGGACTACATCTATCAAGATGAGTTGGACAATTTCCTCGAGGCCGGTGCACTTTCTGAGCTAGTTGTTGCTTTCTCACGTGAAGGACCTAACAAAGAATATGTGCAACATAAAATGACAGAGAAGGTATGCTGCTCATTCTACCCTTTGTTACTGTGCAAATCGATCTTATGTTATGCCAATGGTTGTTTTGAGATGTCATCTAACTATTTTCTTATTTCTAGGCCGTGGACATCTGGAACATGATTTCTCAGGGAGGATACGTATACGTCTGTGGTGATGCTAAAGGCATGGCTAGGGATGTCCATCGGACTCTTCACACTATTGCGCAGGATCAGGTAAAACTTCTCAATAACATACTGTTTTCTGGCTGTGGTCTTTGTTCTGTGCTGTCAATGGGTTGTCTGGTATCTTACCAGCCTCCTTTCAATATTTAATTCCATTAGTCATTTGTCATTTCTGTTAAGGGGTTTTTGATTTCTGGAGATCTTCATCACCACAGACGACCCGGACCAATTCGATGTACTTTACTGCTGTACCACTTTAAGACGCACAACTATAAGTCAGATGTTGACAGATAATTTATAACTCGTTTAGCATGGTCTGTGGGGGCCAGGGGTGTTTCATAAAACATAGCTATGCCTCACCTTAAGGCATAAGAAAATGAAAGAAGCAAATTACAGAACAAGAGGAAACTTAAAAGTCTTCTTGACGCGTACAAGTGTATCTGGTGCAAAACCTTTGCTTGCTTAAATTGAAGTTATAACTTGGCTTTACTTTTACCTCAGGGATCACTTGACAGCTCCAAGGCTGAGAGCTTGGTGAAGAACTTGCAAACGACTGGAAGATATCTGCGTGATGTGTGGTAATTGTCTCGTGGATATATTATGCAAAGCCTGCTGTGATTAGAGAAATATATAGGAAGGCGACTTGCAAAGAACAATCAGCCTTTCAATAGGGAAAACATGTGTACGACTCGTCATCACAGCTCTACGATTGTATGATTCTTTTTTTTTCTCGTGGATGAAAGATTTTTTGGTTCATGTAGTTTATATTATATATATATATATACACACACAACTGTGGGACAAATAATTATGGCAGTATTAGTTTTAGGCAATATTTATTCAAGAGCTTGTAATTTCCCTAATGAACCAGCAATATGGTTCAGACAACATTGTATGGTGTTGATTTTCGACTCTGATTTAAGTTCATCTTATCTTAAAACAACTGTTAATTTCAACTTCCAAATACTCTTTTCTAAGTTCCAACTTTATCTACTCTTTTTTTAATTTATTTCTTGGCTGAGGTTGTGGCTATCTGAGAAAAAACTTAAATGGCCTTAAATAGAGAATTTTGCTGCCACTAATCGAAGGAGGTCAAGGAAGAAAGAACGAAGAGGGGAAAAAAGTTGGTGATTTAAAGTGATAAAATGACGTTTCATGCGTGTGTACTATACCGCTCGACATAAACATAGCTATGTAAATCAGAAGTTTTGACCAAAGTAAGCTATTATTCAAACCAATTTCCAAAACAATATGTTTTTCTGAAAATTTTCAAAACTAGAATAAACGTGCTTCTCAGTAACGTATTAGGCTTCAAAATATTCAACGGCAAAAAATCAAAATCTGACGGAGTAAACAGACATATTAACGTTACTCATAGTACCGTTTTATTAATTTGTTATTGTCAGTAACGTTTTAAGGCTAAAACGTTACTGTCAGTAACGACTATCAAATCTTACCTATAAAAGGTTATCACTAGTAACTCTTTGAGTATAAAACGTGACTATTTGTAATGACACCTTTTCAATTGCATATTCAACATTTTTTTACAATGAACCATTTGTTCACTTTGAAATTCACGAACCAAACTTTGGAATACTTTCGTGGAAAATGTAATGGAGGTAAGCAATACTATATTTTCTCACAAGAGATTTGGATAAACAATATATTTTCACTTCACAGATTAGCTGTGCAAACCTTCTATAACTGTCTGGTCAAGATTTACACCAGCAGAAAAAAAAAATTGTATTGCAGTCAACAACTAAAGACAGTATAAAATCTACTTAATTTTGGTGAGAATACTAATGTCAAGTTGTCGACAAGAAAAATTTACGTAAGAGGAAGGGTCAGAATATAAAGTGTCAATACTAATTTTAGCAGAACCTGAAGCTGAAAGGATAACACTACAGTTGAAGCCAGCAGAAAATTAATTACTAGCATCATATTAACCTGGACAATAGTCATCTTCGCGACTCTTGTTCTTTCTGGTTTTACATACAAGCAGCACAACAGCCTACAACGAGGTTCAAGGCAGTTTGAACCGCAGCTAGTACTGAGATTGAGATACGTAAAGAGTCCGGAGATAAGTCGCGAGGCCTCGTAGATGTTAAGGAGCTTTTGTTATTTAGCGCAAGAATCAGTTCAAGTGTTGTTATCAAAATCACTTGGACAATCGGCATTGATGCTGCAATTAAGAGATCCAGAAGCTCCATTTCGGGTTGAGCTTCTCTTGTGTGAACATTGAAATAGAGGACCTAGAATTCTCAGTTGAAATTGGAGAAGTTTTGACCCAGAATTCTCAGCTAAATAATGACTTACGAGAATAGCCAACTGAATTTCAGCTCAAACAAGCATACAACCAACTGATTTAATCTCAAGAATAACCAACTTATTTCGAAATAGCAATACAAATATTTCGAACAAGTACACAACCATCTGTAAGAAGTCCTTTTCCCCAATCAATTAAATAATATACTACATTAAACACTTCTTTACATGGAATTATCAAAAATTATACAAAGCTCAAAATAATTCCCAAACAGGTATTGCATTTTAGGTTCAATAGACCATAGCAGTTTACATAGTTTCACGTCACTGTCGGATTCTACATTCTCAAACTCTTTATTACCCTTTGCACTTGTTCAGGCAACACCTTTCCAGGACAGTTATCCATTCTCTCAGTCCATCTCACATGTTTAGTCTGCTTGTCATCACTCTGAATTTCAGAATCAATATCAACTTCTAAAGATAGTTATCTGAAGTTTATTTATATTTTTTTTCGATGTCGTGATATTTTTTTTTTTTGGCGTGTTGATAGAGATAGTGACTCCCTGTCAAGTAAGGGTAAATTTTCAATTATTCAACTTAAAAAATCAAAGTGAGAAACAACAGAAGGATTAGACAAAATATAACAAACCACAGACTTTCGAGTTGGCTTAATATTGTGTGTACAGTCCAAAATGTTAACATAAAATGACAGCCATTTTCAACATGTGAGGAACTGGTAGCTCATCTCAGTTGAAATCATGATCCTCGAACTTTAATCATACTAGATCCATGGAGACACCAGAGGATCTCTTTTATTTTTTTAATACGGGTGATGCACATGTAAGTTTTCATGTACTCGACTAATCAACTGACAACCTGTCCACAACCCACAAATACAGCTTATCAAGATGACCTACCTAGCAAGGCTGTGCATACAATATCTTGATATTTAGGTACAAGTACTATTGTTAAGGGTGGTTTGGTGTGAGGTGTGAGGTATAAGGTATAATTGTCCCGGGATAAAATGCATGATTATTTTATCCTGCGTTTGATTGGACGTATTAGTTAGTCCCGAAATTATTTATCCCACCATTTATACCATAGTGATGAGATAACTTATTTCATGCTTAAAGTCCTAAAACCAGTACACACATTTTTTTTAGTTCTCAATGATACAATTAGACAAATTAAATGGTGAAAACTCATTTGGGATTTCACTGATAATAACAAGGAACAATGTGGAGAAAGCCACAAAATCTTTTCTCCACCAGTATAGTAAGCTAGATACTGATCTGATTTCTTCAAGTAAGAGTCCAACTCACTCTAGCTCACCACCTCCACACTCCACGCAAGATAAAATTGATAGTTAAAGGCAGACATTATATTTTTCAAGTTATTCAATACTAATCATGAAGGGTTCTAAAAGTCGATATTTTTGCCTGAAAATCTGACTACCCTATAGAAGTCAAGTTAGAGCCCTTAAAGAAATTGGATCTTATTACTTAAATAATTTCTACAACCTAGATAGATCTTCATATCCTTATAAAAGTAAAAAACAGAAATAAAAATGTCCACTTTTTTTAACAAGACATATTCATCAAATCATTACCTTTTAATCAAGAAAATAAAAGTTTGAAACGTAATTCAAAGAATCCTTCTACTATACTAGTGTGTGAAAAAAATACCTCAATCACAGAAAATACTCCATTCCAAGATTTTCGATCGACTTTTGCAAGCAAAATTACAAACAATACAATGTTTTGAAAGTTTCACAACTATGATTTAAGGGATTTCATAAGGGAAGTGGTGTACTGGTAACATCCAGGGTTCTTAGACTTTTTGATAAGATCTCGATTAGGGAGACTAATCGAAACCCAAATGCGAAAATTAAATAAACAAAAGATATGCGGAATTAAAGCTAATCAATCAAGTTTATGGGCAACAAGAGACTTTATATCCTCACCTCCCAATTGAACTCAATCAACAAATAATAACCCAACTCAATCAAACAAGAGACACACATATGAATCCACAAATGGATGACTCTATTATTAATCAAGCAAATAAGTTAATAAGCAATCAAAGTAATCCACCCCTAATCACTCAACTACACTATTAGGAATTCACCCAATAGTACTATTAGGAATCCACCCAATAGATTTCTACAAGCTAAGTTAACTAATTGGGGAATCCACCCAATGGCTACAAACTAGAGAGTGTCAACTAGAAGCTTTCAAAGCAATTCAATATTCATCAAAATCTAAAGAATGTAAATGACTAAGGCATGTATTTATAGTGTTTGCCTTGTACATTAAGAGGCCCAAAAGTGACCTTAGAAGGCTCTAAATTTGGCCCATGACGGGTCTTGATGTGAAATGGAGGTGCTGGTCGCACCAGGAAGAGTGCCCAACGCACATGGTGTGCGAAGGGCTATGCGAAACGCACAAGGGGTTATGCGTGTCGCACCCTGGGTCGTACCTTGAGGTAGAAACTCTGTCAACCTCGTCTTTGCGCCACGCGATCATCCACAAGTCGTAGATCCTTGATCTATGTTCTTCAATAGTCTTCAAAGCCTCTTTCTTCATGAATGCTCCCTTTTATGCTCCTAGGGTGGGTATGGCTCAGCTCCTCTTGTCTAGACCTTGAAGTATAGGTCTAGCATGAATGTCGCTAGGCGATATCGTATCATCCTCCCCTTCTTAAAAAGGATTCGTCCTCAAATCCAAACCTTGCAAGAATATAGGTAGGACAAACAACCACAATTTCCTCATAGTATGAGGGTTAGCACATGGGTTAGCACAAATAGTCGTATGCCAAAGAGGCACATTCTCAAGACACAACCAAACATTCCCTATTGCAATGACAAAGTAGTCAACATATGGAGCACAAAAGAATTGGTTGTTCAACCCATCACGAAGATAGAACCCATCAATTGTAGGTACTACTTGATCACACACACAATGGAATAAACCAAAGGTATGCCTACCCCTTCTACATGCAAATTCAACACAAGCATGAACATCATCGAATGCAAAGAGGTAGTAGAGAAAGGTATCTAGCACTCTAGTCTTATTGAAGGTGTTTCCACATGCAAGAATGCTATTAAGTACATGAATTGCATCAAGCAAAGCATAACAACGAGGAACACCTAAGGATAGAGTGATGACATTTGGGCATACATCAACTTTTCTAGTCACAAAATCTACGCCCACATAAGATGTATATTCACCATAAACACAAATATCATCATATGCAAAAAGATAGTAAAGAAAGGTAACAACATCAATAGTGTCAATCAAGATATCCTCATATGCAAGCTTACATTTAGGAACAAGGATCCTATCAAGCATATTCTCACATGTTCGTACACATGATAATAACTTTCGGTTCAACACACAAGTGTCACCCTTTCTTTTCACACAACACCTCAAAGGGAGGGTATCTTCCAAAATAGGCATATTTGTGAAGGGAATGAGGGACCTACTAACAACACATTCATTCAAATATACATGGTCCTCCCAAAAAGTTGGGTACCCTTCAATCAAGAATTCAAGCATGCTCTAAAGAGTCCAACCTAACACTTTGAGTTATCTACCCATGTAAAGGTAACAAGAAGTTGGTATCATGATCTCGGTACTAATTATACCACATGGACTCTTCAACACACAACATATAGAATTGGCATTCCAAACTCGAGTGCCACACAAATTAAGCACATTGGCATCAAACAAAGAGGTAAGATGCGAGATATTAATATGTTCATGATAGGGCATGTAATCACCCATTCTCAAGAGTCTACCTACCATAATATAAATGTCATCATGACTTCAAGGGTCACTTGGAATCAAAGGGGATGGGTACATACCTTGGGTTGGAGAGGCCACCTTGAAACGCTCATGTTCCTACCTTGGCTTGCAAGGCATTATCATCTCAAGTGTCATTTTGGACTAATAGGATTGGTCCTCTCTTTCCTCTCTCATATTGGGATCCTTAGAGTGGGATCCCATGTTACTTGTCATTTCATCTTTGTGAGGTAAACTTTGATAAATCCCATTGGAAATCCATCCTTTAGGAACCTGCAAAAGAGAAGAATTGGTACTAGGTAAAATACTAGTACTTTAGTTAGTGTGCACTACAATCTCCATGTTGATGAGTCCGACTAAAGAGTGTTCCTCATCCATGCCCTTTGAACATTTACTTAGCTCCACATTCATAATCAAGTCATCCTCTTCATTAGCCAAGTCCACCTTCTTATGCACAAGCAATAATTCCCTCTCATCCTTTTCAATTCCTCCCTTCGAATCACTTCCCGAAGTTCTTTCATGATCTTATAATCCTCACTCACTTGATAGGGTGTCAAGAGTGCAAGTGTAATCTTTTGTCCTCCAAATACAAATGAGTACTTGTTAGACCTCCCATGATGTTGCAAATCCCTATCAAATTGTCATGGTCTACCAAGAAACATATGACATGCTAGCATAGGCACAATATCACATAAAGTCTCATCTTAATACTTGCCAATGCCAAACTGGATGGTTGCTTTCTTGGTCACCTTCATCTCACCATTGTCATTGAGCTATTGTAACTTATAAGGGAAAGGATATTTTTCACTAGAAAGTTGCATTCGTTCAACCAAAGTTTCACTCACAACATTTGTACAACTCCCACTATCAATGATAAGAGCACATACCTTATCCATGATCTTGCAACGAGCATGGAACAAGTTCTCTCTTTGATCAAGCTCTTCTTTATCAAGTACCTCTATGATTCACCTCACGACGTATGATAAGTTCTCATTCACTTGCAAAGGCTCACCATCAATTCCCGAGGCTTCATCCTCTTGCCTAACCATAGGCTTACTATCTTCACACTCTAGAAGTTCCCCTCTTATCAAGAGATGAGTAAAATTCACATTCTCCTCTAACTTCTCTTCATCACAAACCAAGGGTCCTTCTTTATTAAGCTCATTATTTTTTCTTTCGTCCTCACACTCTTCCTCATTATCCGTACAATATCCATCAAACAAGGCCACAATGGGTCTTCTATTAGGACACTCACTTGCAACATGTCCTCTACCTTGACATATATAACATTGAATAGTAAAAGGACGGGGAATGTTAGGTTTAACTAAAGTACCTCCTTTAGCTTTGTCGTCTCCTTTCACCTTGTAGTCGGCTTTAGCTTGAGTAGCTTGACCACTACCTTTGAAGTGCTCTTGGGGAGATGACGACTTCCACTTATCTTCATTCTTTATCCATGAAGGCATTGAGGTAAACTTGGACTTGTATGCTTTCTCTTCTTTCAATTCCTTCTCAATTGTAGAGGCATCATGAAAAACCTCCTCTAAACTTGCATAGTGTTGAAGTCTCATGGGTTTTGAGATGTCTTGTCTCAAGTTGGAAACAAACCAGATCACCGTATTTAGCATAGGCTCATCAACTTTGGACCTTATTCTCAAGCTCTCGAACTCATCATAATATTCTTCAACACTTTTGGCATCTTATCGAAGCATGTACACCTTCTTGATAACTTCTTGATGATAAGTAGGTGTAACATACCTCGCTTCCATCAAAGCTAGCAACTCTTGCCATGTAGGCAACTCATAAATGAGATCTCGGGCTCATTCTCTCACATTGGACTCCCACCATGTGGATGCATACCCCTCAAATTGAGTGATGGTATATTTAGCTTTCAACGCATCCGAAATGTTATTGGTGAGGAAGATCCTTTCACTTTGTAACCTCCACTCAAGGAATTCTTCCGGATCACTACTACCTTTGAATGTTGGAAGAGTAACCTTGATGGTGTGCAATCCTCTATCATGGTCACCACAATCTTCTTGACGATAACCATACCTCTCTTTATAGTGACCACCATATCTATCACCATGATTACCATAATGATCATCATGGTGACCATCTACCAATCACCTATATCTCCATTACCTTGCCACCTTGCACCTTGATTCCGACCATAACCTTCGGGTTGCACTTGATATCTCGGTGCACCATAACCTTGTCTTCCACCATGTTGAGGTCCATCATAGTGTCTACTAGCATTTGCTCCCTTAAACTCTTCCTAGAGTGGATTGTGGTGGTTATTATGGTACGGCTCTTGGGTTTGGTTATGTGGTACATGCAAGTTAGCATGTGATGCAATTCGAAGTGGATTTCGGTTTTGCTTTGCTATAAAAGGACGTTCCTCTTGTATCGGGTAATTTGGATGAGTGGAGCATTGTCTAACACTGTTCGGAAAGTTATACATTTGGAAAGATGGTTGTTAGATTTGTGGAGTGGGGTTTGGATTGTTTCAGAGGTTGCATAACTCACGTGCATGCCCCAAGGTAATAGTCATTGAGGAACTCGTGTTCCTATTTTCTCCCGACCCATGAGTGGCATGAGGTGAGTCCACCCAATTAGGACTCTCAACATTCACCATTCTATTCTCCATACGATCCATCCTTCCATTTATATTATCCATGCTCCCATTTAAATGTGCTAAGCTTCCATTTATATCCGCTATTTGTTTTGTGATTGAGGCAAAGGCCGCCTCAACATTAAAGGAACTCTCTCCTTCATGAGCACAATCAACTGACCTTGACATTGTACCTGCAAAATTCAACACACGAGGTTAGTAGTAAAGTTCCTCACCCTCTCATATGTGAACACTCACTTACCTTCTATGCGTCTTCCAAGGATTGATAGTGAACTCCCTTTGCTCAACCAAGTCAGAATTCACCTATCCTTTGTGGAGGAATGAATTCTTGTTACCCGAAAGAAGGACGACTAAAAATCAAACGGACGGAGCCAAGAAGGTTTCCAACGGATGATCAAACGATAAAAGCTCACAAGAAATTGGTACGAAATGAAACGTACATAAAAAGATCTAATCACAACTAAGTAGATCAAATACTTATTGTTAACTAGTCTTAGGATTTCTAGATGATAGAAGAATCAAAGAAATAAAACAAAGAAGATTAAACTTGAGATTTGATGGAGGAAATCGGTTCTCCAACTTTCAACTCGTGCCCAGACTGATGCGTTTCGCACAAGGGGAAGTGCCCATCGCACCTTGACTTCGCACGCCACAAAACAGATTATAAACCTGCCTGGGGTAAAGTGCTGGTGCGTTTCGCACCAAGCAAAGTGCCCAACACACCGCTTCGCACTGCCCTAGGCAGATCACTGTAGCTTCCACTTTTTGTACTCGTTTTTCAGATTTTTGTATTTTTTCCTTCTAGTACTTGCCCTTTTTGGTAAATTCTCTTTTGTACAAATACAAGTACCCTTTTCTTTTGCTTCTCCTTTGGATTCAACTCCTTTATTTCGCCTTCTTCTTTAACAACACCTTGAAGAACACCAAGAACAACTTATGAATTTCAAATTTGCAACTCTCTCAATTTAACTCGAAATGACTTCAAATTTAAAACGTAGCCTCTCCTCGATATAGAGAACAAATCTCGGTACAAATTAGAACCAATTTACTTCAAATTGAAGAGACCCAATTTGTGTTCTTTAAGTTCTTCAAACTTCAAAAATGGTGACTCCTTCAAACCTCAACCAAATTCTCTCAAATTTGAGATTCAAGCTCCTTATGACTAGGAGATCAAAGCCCAATAGGTTTGAAGTTCCAAATCAACCCAGATCTTGAACTTGTTCTTCAAGCTTCTTCACTGAACAATGGTGACTTCTTCAATTCAACTCTAAACAAGCTCAAATCTCAGATCTAGACTCAATTGATACTAAAGAACACATTTCTAGCATCAGAATTTCAATCAAAACACTAGATCAATAAATTTTTTTGTAAATTTTTTCTAAAAACATTTTTCAACCAATTTTTTTTTGAAATTTTCAGATTTATGAACCTAGGATTAAGAATTGTGAGAACAACTCTTTAGCCTAAGCTTTGATACAAAATGATAAGATCTCGGTTAGGGAGACTAATCAAAACTCAAATGCAAAAATTAAATAAACAAAAGATATGCGGAATTAAAGCTAATCAATCAAGTTTATGGGCAACAAGGGACTTTATACTCTCACCTCCCAATTGAACTCAATCAACAAACAATAACCCAACTCAATCAAACAAGAAACAAATAAATGAATCCACAAATGGATGACTCTATGATTAATCAAGCAAAGAAGTTAATAAGCAATCAAAGGAATTCACCCCTAATCACTCAACTACACTATTAGGAATGCACCCAATAGTACTATTAGGAATCCACCCAATAGATTTCTACAAGTTAAGTTAACTAATTGGGAAATCCACCCAATGGCTACAAACTGGAGAGTATTAACTAGAAGCTTTCAAAGCAATTTAATATTCATCAAAATCTAAGAAATGTAAATGATTAAAGCATGTATTTATAGTGTTTGCCTTGTACCTTAAGAGGTCCAAAAGTGACCTTAAAAGACTTTAAATTCAGCCCATAATGAATTTTGATGCAAAATGGAGGTGCTGGTCCCACCATGAAGAGTGTCCAACACACATGATGTGCGAAGGGCTATGCGAAACGCACAAGGGGTTGTGCGTGTCGCACCCTGGGTCGCACCTTGAGGCAGAAACTCTGTCAACCTCGTCTTTACTCCACGCGATCATCCACAAGTCATACATCCTTGATCTACGTTCTTCAATGGTCTCCAAAGCCTCTTTTTTCATGAGTATAACTTGTAAGGCTTGGAGATCTTTGGCTTGCTTCAATTGAGGTGTAAAGAGGCTCCTCCAAGCTTCCTTTTATGCTCCAAGGGTGGGTGTGGCTCGGCTCCTCTTGTTTAGACCTTGAAGTATAGGTCTAGCATAAAGGTTTCTGGGCGATATCGTATCACTTTTAGGATTCAAATTAATGAAGTTGAGATTGGTAGAAGTTCGATGAATTTGAAAAGAAAACGAACAACAATGAATTTCTTCCCTATTTAGCGAAGGAGGAGACAAAGTAAAAACTTCATGGAACTAAATCTATTTAGCAGTATTCTACACTACAAAATCGATATAAATACAACAAAATAGAAGTTCATAAATTCAATAGACTCTGGAAGAATTCTTTCAACTAAAACTAACTCCTTTCTACAACATTGCTCATTCTTGTTTTATGATTTATCTAATTTTGTTGGATACTGAAATTTAATACCAAAGAAAAGTATGAAGGGCGGCAAATTTATTTCGAAATCTAAGCTAACTTTTAATAATAGCTCATTCAATCAGCACAATTGGATAAGAAATTGCGGGACTATTGAAACATAATCGAAGCACTGAACAGTTTGTCCTCTAAATTGTCGGAATACTGAAACGTAATTGAAGCACTGAACTGTATGTTCTCTAAATTATGGGAATATTAAAATGTAATCCTAGCATTCCTTCTACTATTTTGTAAAAAAAAACATACCTTAAGCACAGAAAAATACGTTGTTCTTTATAAAAATATCGTGAATCATCTTTTCCCGGCGACAGTAGCGGCCAAGATTGGAAATGTCGAATCTATGACAGGTTGCATAAGGGTTTTACATCAGTAAGTTCGATGAAGAGGAAGGTGGTCGAATATACTCGAACCCTTGAAAATGCATAGAGCTCGACGATGAGAATCATTAGCACCTCATACAGGTTCCTCTTCTCTTGAATTTCATTATCTATTTGCCGGAGAAAACACAAAATCGGGGGTTCTTGAATTTTCTGGGTAGAGAAGTAGTATAGGGCGATGGAGGGGTTTGTTCGCCAGTGGTTCTCCGATCGGAAACAGAGGGAGGCGGTGAGGTTGAGGAGAGAGCGAGTGGAGAAGAAGAAGAGAGAGAGCGGCGGTGGTGTGTGTAATATGGTGTGTGTTAAAACCCAAGCGAGGGGATAGATAATAGACGAAGCAAAGGTTACATTTTAAGCCAAAAACGTTATTCACAGTAACGTATATCTATTTTAACGCCGTAAGCTATTTTGTTGGGCCGTTAATTTCTTTTAAGCCTAATACGTTACTGCCAAACACGTTTATTCTAGTTCTGTAAATTTTCAAAAAAAAAGTATTATTTTGGTGAATTGATTTAAATAATAGCTTATTTTGGTCAAAAATTCATGTAAATCAACTCCAATGCACTACACTAAATTTTACATTAAGAAAGAATATTCTTTTTATAGTCTTCTCTCTCTTTAATATTATATCATCATTTTTTATATTTATATTTTCTTATTTCAAAAAAATAATCCTTTTCTTTTTTTACTCTTAATTTTACTTCACACTAATAATTTATTTGCGTAGTCTGATTTTTTTATATATGACACGATTTGAGAGTTGGTGGATAATCATGAGATGGAAACTTTTCTTAGAAAAAAAAATACTTACAAAATTAATTAACAAAAAATATATTGTAGAAGACAAATTAATAAATTACGATTTTATATGGGTTAATAATATTTTGATCCCTCAGTTATTTGACTTATTAATAATAATTAGGTTAAGAGAATAATTGCAAATAAAACTAAAAAATAAAACATAATATCATAACCCACATTAAGAAGCCAAATTTGAGAGGAGTTTTTGTAATTATTTCTTTAAGTTTTTGGCTATAATAATTTTGTAAGAAAATTAATCTAACTTAAATAACTTTATTGATACAAAATATATATAAATAACTTCAATAATTTGAGAGGAGTTTTTGTAATTATTTCTTTAAGTTTTTGGCTATAATAATTTTGTGAGAAAATTAATCTAACTTAAATAACTTTATTGATACAAAATGTATATAAATAACTTCAATAAATAATTATTATAGACCTATAGTTAGGTGACCATATAAATTATCCACTTCAGCATGCATGTTGACGTTGAGTTAGCTAAGAGCCACATATTGTGATTTGTGGCCTATGCATCACCATAGGAGGACGTGGCTCAAGTATCCAATGCGGACCGCAAATTATGAAAAGTTTTATTTACCCGAACATAGTATTTTTATTAAATCAAATAATTTAAACATAATATCACAAATTAAAAGAAAATGTATATCACCTAATTATACTTAATTACTATCATTTACTTTGCGTGCTAATTATATGAATTTCTGAGATTACTACTTCGCTTATTTGGGCGGAAAAAAGGAGAAAGATGATAACCAAAGTGAACTTTGAGTACAAAATTAGCACATCTTAAACCATTACAGTTCGATAATTTTCTCCAAATTATGATCAAGAAACTACTTAGTTCGTTCAGAAAAATTAGTGAGCATTGATTTTTACAAGAGTGATTTTGGAGTGATATGAACAGAAAGGCATTTAAAAAAAAGAAAAAAATTCAATTCGCTAAAAGTTGATCACGAAATTTTGGTAATTTCTTCCTATGAATTATGATCCACTTGAACATGAATATGTTTCGGAATAGATCACACAAGGTTCATTAATCATAATTAGTAAATAAAGTACATTACACAGTCTTACTAAGGCACAAGACATTCCCAAAATAACGACTTACCCATTCAGTAAGGTACTAGACATTACCCAAATTACCAATATATGTTCTAAAAGGCCAGCTCAATAATTGATACGTAGTAGATTACAAATATTTACAAATGCCACCTAATAATAATGGCACATTCTTATTGTAGGATTAAAGAGCAATTTAATTTAGTTATTCAAAAAGTTCTTCAGTTGCAGCATGCATGTTGTCACCGAGTTGGCAAAGAGTGTGGCTTCTGCATCCCCACGTGCCAAAATACCCGCATCGCATACATCGCCATCTAACTTGTACAGAAATAAATATTTGTTTCTCTGATCAAAATATTTTACTCCTTCTCATCTTTACTTGTCTACTTAGAAATGGCAATGGAATGGGGACAGAGCGGGTTTGACTCAACCCACAAAATTTCAAGCCGTCCTGTCCGACCTCGCATGACATTTTTATGAGATTTGAACTCGTTCCGCTCCGACTCGCATGCGGCCTCGCCCCGCATAAACCCACTTCGAATAAGTATTTATTTTCTTTTTTTCTACTTTGTTATATTGAATAACGAATATGAAACATTAATTAATTCCTTACATTATCAAATATTAAGTAGTCTTATGGTATTTAATTTTGGTGTTTTTGAATTGAAGGAAGCTTAATCTTCTAGTATGAGGCACTGATGAAATTTGTAGAGTCGGCCAAATTCGTTATATAATTTTTATATATTTTAGAGAAAAGACATCGAAACGCCCTTAAATTTGTCCGCAAAACTTATTTTAGCCCTTTAACTACGCGAGCAATTATTTACCCCCGTTAACAACTTTAAACTGAATTAAAATCAACCCTTCGCACCTCATATCAGGTCAAGCCTGAATGTTGTTGAAGCACACACATTTTGATTCGTCCACGTCTTTAATGACATACTATATTATAATATAATACTAAAATAAAAAATACCCACCCGCACTAAATTTATAACCTGACCCACGACCCACACATAAACATATACACCTAATCCCAAAATTGAACGTCATTTCTTACTTCACCCTAAACTAATTCACCTCTTTAACTCGATTTCACTCGATTTTTGTTGTCATTTCTGATTTCTAACAAGCTTCTAGACGAATTTGAGGTTACTCAGGTTTGTATTTGTTAGTTGACTTGTTGCATTTTTGTTTTAGGATTTTTTATCTCAGAAAATTAATATTCAGATTTGTTGATCTAAAACTCGTATTTTTTTAAAAATCTTTTTAAGATTAACCATGGATTTTGTGTACATTACCTTGAGGTTTCACTATGGAGGAAAGTTACAACAAAAATCTCGTATTAAGTATCATGAAGGTATTGTTACTGATTGTTTAGACGTTGATGTTGAAAATTTTTCTTACTTTGAGTTTGTTGATTATGTTAAGGATATTGAGTATAATTACTTCTCATGTGTTATTTATATTAGACCTCCTAAAGCTGATTATTTAGTAAAAGTCACATGTGATAGGGATATTTTAGGTATTATAGCTCAACTTAAAAATGGAGATATAATTGAATTATATGTGTCACATTTGATTGAAGAACCTATTGTTGTTCTCCTGCCATTGAATGTCCTCCGTGTGGGTGAAAAATCTTGTGCTACTTTTGATAAAGAGTCCACTCAAACTAGAGAGGCTCGAGAACTTATTGTCACACCCCTTTTTCGCACGGAGAGCGAAATGATTTTTTCAATTGAAGTGACAGTATTGAATAGGGATTATTTTATTTATTTACAGAGTTGCCACTTGGAATTGAGTTTTGATGGTGTTACAAGTCACCTTTTTGAATCCCTACTCAAAAGAAAATGACTCTTTATTTTTTGGTCTGTGAAAATAAAAGATCGGGTAAGGAATTCTGTTGACTGAGAGGAAGATATGAGGCACCCCTTGAGTCTCGTGGTTCTAGCACGGTCGCTTTTATCAGCTTATACTTGACTTAAATTAATCTAGGATATTTATAATTATTAATTATGCCTACGATATGCTTTGAAATATTGTTGAACTTTTATTAGTCTTAACTAAGGCGCAAAGTTGCGACCTCAGCTTCAACATACGCAGGTCAAGACGCGTAATTGCGACCTCGACTTGCGTATCGCACCTAATGATTGAGTCTAATCGCTTAGTTGAACCCAAGATTTATTATTTTTTAAGAAGGTTTGAGTCAAGACGCAAAGTTGCGATCTTGCCATTTTTTTTGTGTCCTTATCCAAGACGCACAGTTGTGACCTTAGTCAAGATGATATATTATTCGTGCTCTCGTTAGAGCTTATCGTTTGAAGCATTTATTCTATTAAATCGGGGTAATTAACTTGTCCCTTTTCCACTCTTTCCTTTCAAATTTGCGAACTTTGAAATAATCCTCAATTCGTCTCGCTCCCTTACAATTAAGTTTTTCTCTCTTTTTCTTTATTGATTACAATGAGTCTTGAATAAATTCGCAACCCATCTCACTTTAATTCACCAAAGATAATCGACTAGGCCTTAAATTAAATGGTCAGGCCCAAAAAAGTTAGAACCAAATTTGAGAGAATATGAGATCTAGTGTAAACATGCAAGCATTTAAACAATACTCAATCATGATTAAAATGAACTCAAGCAAGAGACTAACCCAAATAAAAAGCCATCATATTAAGATAAAATCACCTAAAAACATAAAACATGCTTTTATTTAAAAATTGTTATTTTTTCACGTTGTTAACTCTTACCAGAATTAAATGTTCACCAGCAACAAAAGTGAATTTAACACTTGAAAAAATGATCACTTTATGCCAAACAAAGAACTCATGCTTAAAGGCTAATTTATCATGCTACCTAAGATAATCATGGTAATCAAACATTTCAAAAAAAACATGAGATTATTAAACCAATAAAAGAGCTCAATCACCAACTTATGAACTAATTATACATTCACTAATTATATATTTTTTAAACGTAGCCTTAATTATTTTTAAGCTAGCCCTATGTGACTCATTTTTGAAAATGCATTAATTATAACTACTGCAGTGAGTCATTAACCAACCATATATGAACATAGAATCATGAAAACGCTAACATTTTTCAAGTGTTAAAGTGTAAATTTCTAGAAAAAAATGAACTAAACAAACAAATAAATTACATGTTTAATCCCAAGAAAACGTATAGAAATTATAACGTCAAAACTTTTCCGTTTCAACGAAGCAAACTAGAAGCAGTGAGTTAACTATCCGACCATAAGAAGTAATACTCAAACCAAAACAGCAAAATATTATTGAAAACAAATTGATAAAGAAAGAAACCTTTACAAATTTGCTACACTTAATTCCCATATTCTCATGTTAAGCATCCAAATAACATTTAGTATTTCCAGCAGTACTAACAAGACTTAATAATAATCACGTCTCAATAGTGGTAAAAATCAAACAAAATCCATTACTTGACGGGAAAAGAAACAAGCAAACATTTGATGAAATAAAAATTGAAACGAAGAAAGATTGTACCTTTACGATTGAAACCTCAATGACTTTGACATTAAAGAACCTTTGGTGGTACAACAAGATGAAAATACAATCAATTCTAGCGTTAGATATCTACCGGAAATAACACCACAATCGAAGAACCTCTCCAAAAACCTCGACGAACTCGCACCCTTGAACCCGATCAATAAACGTCGACTATGATTTTTACATGGTGTTTGTCTTGTTTCAAGCGGTGGATTTTCAGCAAGATTAATGAGGAATCTACTGCTGTGTGTTTCTTTTTCTCCCTATCCATATATTGCTCTCTTTCTTCTTTTTTCCTTCTTCTCTCACCTCTTTTTCTTTTGGATCCTATTTTCTTCCTGCTTTTCTGTGTGCGTATGTTCTCTAATCTTTGCTGCCTGTGGTCTGTGTGTTTATATATAGGATACGTTGGATATGTGTGTTGTGTGAGATGTGGGTTGTGTCATGTGTGTGTGTGGGTGTTGTGGGTGTGTGTGAGAGTTGTATCGTGTGTGTGTATTGTTTTGTGATGTGTGCAGATGGGAGATGGGGGAAAATGTGGGAGAGACGTGAGGGAGTGGAGGAGTAGGTTAGGGGTTTAGGTTAGTGGTTATGTGGGGATTTGGCTCCTCTCCATTACCCCTTCTCTTCATTTTTTCAAGTACATATTTAGATGAGTGACACTTGTCATATTTAAAATTTAAAGGTTTAAATTAAATTAATTTAACAAGCCTCTTAATCATAGTTAAAGAATAAGTTGGGGAAAAAAATCCACCAACTTTGGTAATAAAATCTCAATCTTCCACAAATTTTGACTCCTCATTAATATCATCACTTTAATGTTATACTTTCTGAATTACTTTAACATATAACGTTATATTTTTTTTTATTGAAATCTTGTAACTACCTTTGACAGATAAAAATAAAAATCTAACTTTTATTGAATAAAATGATCATTATTTAATAAAATAATTACATCAGAAATAAAAGAAAAATGGAGAGGAAAGAAGATATTGTATAGTAGTATTTGTAAAATGTTTTAGAATATTTTCTATTGAAAAACAAAGATAGTTTCTTTTTTTTCTTAATTATTTTACTGTTTCTTTACCACATGTGTTATCTCATTACACTTTTATTTTCTATTTTATTTGCTCAAATAATTAAAAAAAATGAGAGTATTCTTAATTAAATTTAGATCAAAATAAAATTATTGGGGATGTAAAACATATATCATGAAAATAATGATATTAATGAGGAGTTAAAATTAGTGGAAGATGAGATTTATTTTTATCAATTGGTGAGTTTTTTTCGAATTTATTTGTTTAACTATGGTGAAGAGGCTTATTAAATTAATTTAATCTAGACCTTTAAATTTTGAATATGACAAGTGTCACTGATCTAAATATGCACTTGAGGAAATGGAGAGAAGGATAATGGAGAGGATCCAAATCCGTTATGTGGGTGTGCAAGTGTGAGGGAATTGGGGTAATGGGTTGAGTGTTATTTTAGTTTTAGGAAAAAAATATTTTTTTTTCTTTTGTTTTTTTTTTCTAAAGATAAAAAAAAATATAAATATATTAACTAATTATTTTTATACTAATCAAAACATAAAAAAGAAAAATTCAATTTGCTAGTGAAAAATAAAATGTAATTAAGAAAAACTAAAATTACTAGCTTATTTATTAAAATTTAAAATTAAAAGGAGAAACATATTTTTTGTAAATTTTCTTTTTACTGGAAAAGCAAAAATAAATTTATCCTAAAATGTGACTCTATCTTTTGAAACTTTTTTTTTCTTCACAATTTTTAAAATAAAACCTACTAAAAATGAAACAAGAGCTAAAATAATGATTAGATGAAAATAATATTTAATTAAAAATGAGTTAAAAATTGAAGAGGGTCAATAATTACGTGTCTATATTTTTTCTCTCTTTGACTGAAAAATCGGAGAGTTTTCAGACAAAAGAGTAGACAACAAGACTAGTTTTGATCCGACCGTTATTTAAAATGAATAAAGAAAGAAGAAAAAGATGCGACTGAGCCCTGATTTTGGACAGCCGACATATCCCGGGTGATAAGAAAATCAGGTCACGTGTAGTTCAAGGAGATGGAGTGATGAGTTCGAGATCGAGTGAGGTCCCATCGAGGTTCCGATCCGTAGCTCCTATTCTTACATCATGAAAATAAAATACAATAAAATAGAAATATAAATACAAGATCCTATCTACTCTACATGTTTTGAGTCTTCCTTTAAATCTTCACTTTTGGATCTTCAGCTATCACCTCACCCAATTCTAGTGGGTACCTTAATTTCAAAGTTTGATTTTGAAGTCAATATCACAGACTTGAAACTTGAAACTTGGAACTTGGACGGAGTCATTGACGCTCTTCCAAATGATAGTTTGCAAAGTATTCTTGGATACTTGTTTCTTGATCAGTAGTCGCAAAGGAATGAATCCCACGACACGGAATTGTTACATGCATTTGAACAACTGACTTCGGCTATCATTGAGATTGATCGTTCTAGAATGAATTGAAACTTTGTTCTTGGACCTCAAGGCCATGCTTTGCTAGAGAAACCTGCAAGCCATCATAAATAAATAAATAAAAATTCTCCAGTTTTCACTAAAAAAAATTTGTGAGTTGTTAGCAAATGTGAAAAATAAAACTCAGACTAGAATGTGTTTATTCTAGGAGAAAATTAGCAATAACGGTCTCAAACTAGAAAGTGTTTATCCTAGGAGAAAATAAAAAATGACGGTCTCAGACTAGAAAGTGCTTATCCTAAGCGAAAATAAAAATAACTAAATCTCATTTTTCGGAGAATCCTGCTAGTCCCATTTTTCAAGAGGGTCCTGCTATTGCTAAATCTCATTTTTAGGAGGGTCCTACTACTAAAGTAAATTCATTATTCAGGAAATCCTGGTAGTCCCATTTACCAGGAGGGTCCTGCTACTAAAATAAATTCCATTTATCTAGGAGGGTCCTGCTACTAAAAATAAATCCCATTTTCCAGGAGGGTCCTGCTAGTCCTATTTTTCAGGAGGGTCCTGCTAGTCCCATTTTTCAGGAGGGTCCTGCTAGTCCCATTTTTCAGGAGGGTCCTGCTACTAAAAATAAATTTCATTATCCAAGAGGGTCCTGCTATGCTAAATCCCATTATCCATGAGGGTCCTGCTAGTCCCAATTTTTAGGAGGGTCCTGCTAATAAAAATAAATTTCATTGTCCAGGAGGGTTCTGCTATACTAAATCCCTTTTTTCAGGAGGGTCCTGCTAGTCTCATTTTTCAGGAGGGTCCTGCTACTAAAAATAAATCTCATTATTCAGGAGGGTCCTGCTAGTCCCATTTTTCAGGAGGGTCCTGCTACTAAAATAAATCTCATTATCCAGGAGGGTCCTGCTAGTCCCATTCTTCAGGAAGTTCCTGCTACTAAAAAATAAATCTCATTATCTAGGAGGGTCATGCTAGTCCCATTTTCCAGGAGGGTCCTGCTATTAAAAATCAATCTCATTATTCAAGAGGGTCCTGCTAGTCTCATTTTTCAGAAGGGTCCTGTTACTAAAAATAAATTCAATTAACTAGGAGGGTCCTGCTACTAAAATAAATCCCATTATCCAGGAGGGTCCTGCTAGTCCCATTTTTCAGGAGGGTCCTGCTACTAAAAATAAATCCCATTATTCAGGAGGGTCCTGCTAGTCCCATTTTTCAGGAGGGTCCTGCTAGTCCCATTTTTCAGGAGGGTCCTGCTACTAAAAATAGACCCCATTATCCAGGAGGGTCCTGTTAGTCCCATTTTTCAGAAGGGTCCTGCTACTAAAAATAAATCCCATTATCCAGGAGGGTCCTGTTAGTCCCATTTTACAGGAGGATCCTGCTACAAAAAAAAATCATTATCTAGGAGGGTCGTGCTAGTCCCATATTCCAGGAGGGTCTTGCTAGTCCCATTTTTCAGGAGGGTCCTACTACTAAAAATGAATCCCATTATCCAAGAGGGTCCTGCTAAGCTAAATCTCATTTTTCAGGAGGGTCCTGCTAAAAATTAATCCCATTATTCAGGAGGGTCTTTCTAGTTTAAATCATCAAAGACAAATAACATAAAAAAAAAATTGCCCCAGTTTGCATCAAAAATATTTCGAGTTATTGATACGAATGTGAGCTAGTTGTGCCAAAAAAGAAAATTGCAAGATAGATATATAAATAATGTTGAAGAAAAATAGGGTGTTTGTTCCCTGAAATGCTCCTAGGGTGTTTGTTTCCTAAGGTCAAAAATGCAACTAGGGTGTTTGTTTGCTATGCTGAAAAAAGATAGAGTGTTTGTTCCCTAAGGTCAAAATGCAACTGGGGTGTTTATTTCCCGTGCCGAAAGAAGATAGAGCGTTTGTTCCCCAAGAACGTCACTAGGGTGTTGGTTCCCTGTGAAATCATAATTTTTTTTAAAAAGATTTTGCCCCAATATTGATATAGAGAAACTTATTTTTTTTTATAAAGACAAAAAAAATATTTCAGTTCTTTTTTTTTGAGATATAAATTTTTTATTTAGTGAGACCGAGCTCTATTGTAGGACTATCTACGTATCCTGTCATTGCGTAAATCAGGTCAAACTTAGTTCATACATGTTCACAAAATCTTTTTTTTCTTTTTAAAGAATATTTTTTACAAAAAAAATGTTGGAGAATGAGTAGAGGAAAATTAATTCATTGATTGAACATGTCTTGACTTCAGTTGACACCAACAGTTAGTATTATGCATGTGATACCATTAATAACTTCCAGATAAATTCGGAGTCAACTTAAGAGTAATTCCTATAGTTTCAAATGGTACTTCAAACATACTTAAGTATTAACAAGATTTGTTCATCTTGCCTTAGTCAAGAATTTTTAATTATTTTTATCCTCATGTTTCAAGTGCCTTTGCCAAAAGTAAAGTCCTAATTCACTCTCAATAGAAGAGTTTAGATCTTAGGATGTTCTGAAAGTCACTCACACTCAAAAAGATGTTCAATGCATGCAACTGAGATACCATACGCTTGGCCCTCATGTAAGTATCTACTAATGTGAGAACACTTAGAATAGAATCAAGTAAGACTTGTCATTGGCTTGTAATGTAGGCTTGGGGATATAGACTGAGATGTGATTTTCAAAAAAAGCTCTAAGCTCAAAAGGGGAGGTCTAGGGATTACATGCCATTTGGTAGGCTTGAAAGGCATAATCGGGTCAAAGAAAGCCTACAATCCTTTTCCAAGTTAAGTGTTGCTCAAAATTTTGCCTCAACAAACATTCAGGTTAAGTTATAGATCAACAGAGTCATGTCATTGAATTTTCAATCTAACGCTCACCTCACAATGCACATGAAACAATGAGGTCAAATTTGTTTTAACCCTGACTTTAAGCAAAAAAAATAATTCAAGTGTCACTTAGGTATGATTATGAAGTACCAAAAGAATCTATGGTTCACAATAAAATTGGTCCACTCCATCATGTCGAGTAATATAATATATTTTTTAATTTTTTCATGCACACCTCTAAGTGTTGGTACCAACCAAGTCAAGAAATTTTTATTTTTTATTTTTTATTTTTTAAGTGAGATCGAACTCAAAATAAAAATTACCTATCTATCTTGTTGAAATAAAAATCAGGTCAGACGTAATTCAAGAAACTTGAAATATGAAGTAATTTTTTTTTGGATTTTAGAATAAAGGAAAAAAAACTTTTTTTTTGAATAAAAAAACTTTTTTTTTCTTGAATAAAGATTAAAACTTTGTTTTTTAGTTTTTTGAACAATCACCAAACCCGAGGAGGGTTGCCTACGTATCTCATCAAGTTGAGAATCAGGTATGCGTAGTTCGTCTAAATTGGACAGTTAAGAAAGCTTTGAAAGATAGGAACCTGTAGAAAAATGCAATATTTTTTTATTTTATTTTTTGTAAAATGGTATGAAAGAAAATTATTTTGAAATTTTCTTTATATGAACTCTACAAGAGAAACAAAAAAAAAGAAAAAACTCTTTTTCGTGATTTTTGCTAAAATAAAGAAAAATATAAATTCGCATTTCTTTTTTCTCTCTTATATTTTGACTTCCAAAACCCAGACAAATTTGGAGTTTAAGGAACACAAGCATAAAATTAGAGGAACAGTTCTCTCTCTTCTGCTTCGCTAGTTATGCTAAAGCCGGTCAACAATTGTCAAGGCTTTCGCATAATGTTACAATTAGCACATAGGACGCACATGTTGGTCTCAAAAGATGGTACCTGTCCTAGACATACCCGACTCTTGTGTTGAGTCCCACTAAGTCAAATGCATGATGCAGATAAAGTGAAGCCTAATAAAGATATCAGTCTGTGTTTCAGCTCTACTATGGTTAAACCTAATAGAGAAAGGTATCTAGACTGACTGTAAAATGAGCGGACAACTTAATCAGGGAGTAGCAACTCACCGGTAGCAGCGCTTTCCGGACTTCGTGTGTGGGTGCACCCCATCCTAAACATGTGTAAACTATAAATCCTTCACTAGGGACTGAAGTTCACGTGACTTTATCTTGACAGAATGGGGTGCATAGTTGCAATTCCCGAGATGGTATTATAGAAGACTCAGAGGGAGATGCGCGAAGAAGACAGTTTATAACAATTCAACAATATCAAAGCGATAAATGAGCAGACAAGTAGCACATTAGGTCAACAAAAATATAATATTAAAGATAACAATAAAATTCAAGTAGAAATCAATATAATAAAGCTCAAATTCTTAAAAATCCCCAGCAAAGTCGCCAGAGATGTCACACTCCTTTTTCGCACGGAGAGCGAAAGGATTTTTCCAATTGAAGTGACGGTATTGAATAGGGATTATTTTATTTATTTACAGAGTCGCCACTTGGAATTGAGTTTTGATGGTGTTCCAAGTCAATTTTATGAATCTCTAATCAAAAGGAAATGACTCTTTATTTTTTGGTCTGTCAAAATAAAAGACCGGGTAAGGAATTTTGTTGACCGAGGAGAAGGTATGAGGCACCTCTCGAGTTCTGTGGTTCTAGCATGGTCGCTTTTATCAGCTTATACTTGACTTAAATTAATCTAGGATATTTATAACTATTAATTATGCCTACGATATGCTTTGAATTGTTGAACTTTTATTAGTCTCAACTAAGGTGCAAATTTGCGACCTCAGCTTCGAGATACACCGGTCAAGACGCGTAATTGCAACCTCGACTTGCATATCGCACCTAATGATTGAGTCTAATCGCTTAGTTGAACCCAAGATTTATTATTTTTTAAGAAGGTTTGAGTCAAGACGCAAAGTTGGGACCTTGTCATTTTTTTATGTGTCCTTATCCAAGATGCATAGTTGCGATCTTAGTCAAGACAATATATTATTCGTGCTCTCGTTAGAGCTTATTGTTTGGAGCATTTATTCTACTAAATCGAGGTAATTAACTTGTCCCTTTTCCAATCTTTTCTTTCAAATTTGCGATGAATTTTAAAATAATCCTCAATTCGTCTCGCTCCCTTACAATTGGTTTTCTCTCTCTTTTCCTTTATTAATTACAATGGGTTTTGAATAAATTCACAACCCATCTCACTTTAATTCACCAAAGGTAATCGACTTGGCTTTAAATTAAATGGTCAAGCCCAAAAAAGTTAGAACCAAATTTTAGAGAATATGAGATCTAGTGTAAACATGCAAGCATTTAAACAGTACTCACTCATGACTAAAATGAACTCAAGATATTCTATTATAATAGTATTGTCACCAAAATTAGGAAAAGAATGCATTCTTGGCAAGGAAGATTACTAATAGTTGGTGGAAGAGCAGTGCTTGTTGAAAATATGTTACAAAGTATCCCTGTACATCTCCTATTTGCAGTGAGCCCTCCCAAAGGAGTAATAAGGCAGATTCATAGACTATTTGCTAAGTTTTTCTGGAAAAACTCATAGGAAAGCAAGAGTAGACACTGGGTGAAATGGGAGGATATGTGCTTACCCAAGAGAGAAGGTGAATTGGGTTTCAGATCAATCTTTGATGTATCAAAGACCCTCTTTAGCAAGCTCTGGTGGGATTTTAGAACCAGGTCATCACATTGGACATCTTTCATGCACAATAAATATTGTAAGAAGAATCACCCAGTAATGACCCATTCAAGATACGTCTCTCCCAGATGGAAGAAAATGATAGAGATGAGGGAACAAGTGGAGCATCAGATTTGGAGGCAGATTAAGAGTGGGAACTCTAGTTTCTTGTTTGATAATTGAACTGGTTTAGGTTCTTTGTATCATATTCTTCCGGAAACAACCATAGAGGAAATTGAAGTAAAGGAGTTTGCGGATGACAGAAGATGGAACACGACGAATGTCACGACCCAAAATCGCAAGTCGTGATGGCACCTATGTTCTCAGCCAATAGGTAAGCCAACCCAATAACTCTTACGAATACGATTAAATAATTGAATGAAAAAGTTAATAGATAGACTAAATAAGAAGTACTTCAAAATAAGCGTGGAAAAACGAAAATACCACCCAAGATTTAATATCATAAGTACAAGAGCTTCTATAATACGATTCAAGTGTGAAAACTAAAATGACAAGTCTGAATGCAAATACCTTGTCTGATTACTAAATGACAGAATAAATAAAATATAGATGAAGGTATGGGCTGCGGAACAGCCAAGCACCTCACCACAACTCCAAAATAATCCAAGCTCAGACTCAGGAAGCTCCACGAGATGCGCTAGTGTTCGGAACTGAATCTGCATCACAAAAGAGTGCAGCAAGCGTAGTATGAGTACGAAACCACGTGTACTCAGTATGTATCATAGACCGACAATGAAAAAGTAGTGACAGGACTCATGTAAGAAATTATTCTCAAATTTATAAATTTACACTATAACTAACAGTCAAGTGTTCACTAAAGCAGGGATAATCAATTGCCATGAAGTATTCAAACATTAAGCAGATAATCAAGTAATTATGGAGGATATGATGCGATGCAATGAAATATAATGAGATGATATGCCTCAAATGCCCGGTAATCTCTCAATTGTATATACACGATACTCATCGAATATACATCGAGAGTTCGTGACCTATGGGGGACTCGCGAGGTCCATATACCAGCACAGACAGTCTCTACGTGCTATCACAAATCAATCAATCCCCAGCACGGACGATATCCACGTGCCCAACTCATAATCATAAAATAATCGCAGCACGAACGATCTCCACGTGCCCGACCTTTACTTACACTCAAACTCAATGCCAATGTATGTGTATGATATAATAGCAATGGAATAGGGGATGATGATGCATCTCATTCGATCAAATAACTGACAGGAAATACATTCACCTCGACTATCACAAATATACGGAATTAGTGGAGAACCATGAACAAACAAGGAAATCGACCAAGTCAGCAATGCATCAGCTAATACCCATATATTATATAGTAATAAACTTTCCCTTTCAAAATACCGGTACTCGTACCAATACCCGTCATTCCATGGGTACGAGCCCCCATCTTTCTCCTTTACCCATTCTCTATTTTTAATTTTTTATCTTTTATTAACAGACATCCTTCAACGAAGTCCAGAAAGTCTTAACATACCTCGAATGCCATACAACGTGCCACGAACCCTCAAGACTTCGCCTTTCCCTTTCGTAGAACTTCAGAATGTTCCCAATCTATCATATATATTATTCGTAAGTAATCGAGTCCCAACTTTTACTCAAGTTTAAACCTTAATTTAAATAAATTGGTCAACCTCAAAATCCCTAGATGTCTAGACTAAGTCTCAATTCCCTTCGAAATGCTATAAATTTAATAGTTTTTAAATAATATAATACACCTAATATTCAATTACGTATACCAATATATCAAACTTGAATTATAATGTGATAACTATAAGAAAAAAAAATCCTAAAACGAGATCGAGTTATACAATCAGTAGCTTTAATCACTAGGGAACGAAGGTACAGAACCTTAATTAGAGGTCAAAATCTATCCTATATCCTAATCATCTCCCAATAATTTCCATCATTGCCCTAGTCATTAATCAATATTAGTTTGCCATTAAATTAATCCACCAAATTACAAAGAAACAGACCCACAGTTGCTGCCAATTTCCATTTTCACTTCTCTCTATCAATAATCATAACAATTGATGTACATCTCTATCCTAGAAATCACACAGATGCATAAATATTAGGTCTTACTAAGCAATCAACAATTATGCTTTTCCCACTCCTCCCAAAAGTTTTAAAATAGCGGATGAAGACAACACAATTAAGTGGTTTCACTTAAATAGATTTAATAATCTCCACGCCTAGAACTACTAAATTCGGTAGCTGCTATCAGTAATTATAATGGTCATCAAAGTTAATTAAAACAACCAACAACAAACCTGAAGTTATCGTCTTCCTTGTGCAGTTCGTGTGCTTGCTGCACTTTTTGAGATATCAGACGTGACTAAGAATAACTAACCCCATTTAACTTTGATTAGTTCCTACATGTGGGCCAAATGGCCTTAGGTATTAAATAAACTATGGACTTGGCCCATTACCCACCCACTAAATTAGTTATTTAAAATCACCCGTTAATTAAATAACCGTAGTTAAACGAATAGTTCAAAAATTCCCATAAAGGTTTTTTGGAATAGGCCTGCTATGGAGAAAGAGTTTTAGTGCTCAAAATGACCTAACGGGTTGTTACATCACCTACCACTTAAACAAACGTTCATCCTCGAATGGTAAAGAATAGAAAGTACCTGAATACACAAAAAGTTGGGGATATCTAGTCCGCATGTCTGACTCAGTCTCCCTAGTAGCTTCCTCAATTGGCCGATGCTTCCATTGAACCTTTACTGAAGCAATTTCCTTCGACTTCAGCTTCCGAATTTGCCTATCCAATATGGTTACCGGCTCCTCCTCAAAAGTCAGATCTTGATCGAGTAACACCGAATCCCACTGAATCACATGAAAACCATCTTCATGGTACTTTTTCAATATAGAAATATCACAGGGTGAACACCCGACAAACCGAGTGGCAATGCCAACTCATAAGCCACCTCACCAACACGCTGAACAATCTCAAAGGGACCAATGTACCTCGGGCTCAACTTGCCCTTCTTCCCAAATCTCATCACACCTTTCATGGGTGAAACCTTTAATAGAACCCGCTCTCCAATCATAAACTCTAAATCACGAACCTTACAGTCTGTATAACTCTTCTGTCTACTTTGAGCCATGAGATGCCTATCCTGAATCAACTTGACCTTGTCCAAAGACTCCCGCAATAAATTTATGCCCATGGCCTAACCTCAAATGCATCAAACCAACCAATCGGAGATCGACATCTCCTACCATACAAAACCTCAACGGTGCCATCTCAATGCTCGAATGATAACTATTATTATATGCAAACTCTGCTAAAGGAAAAAACTGGTCCCAATGACCACTAAAATTGATCACGCATGCTCACAACATATCCTCAAGAACCTGAATAGTCTGCTCGGACTGACCATCAGTCTGAGGGTGAAAACTCCTTCTGCATAGACCGCCAGAAATGAGATGTAAAATGTGTGCCCCGATCTGAAATGATAGAAATAGGCACCCCATGCAAATGAACTATCTCCCAAATGTAGATCTTGGCTAACTTCTCTGAATTATAGGTAACCTAAACCGGTATAAAATGCGCACACTTGGTCAATCGATCCACGATGACCCACATAGAATCAAACTTACCCAAGGTCCATGACAACCCTACCACAAAGTCCATAGCAATCCGCTCCCACTTTCACTTAGGTATTGGCATCCTCTGAGTCACACATCCAAGCTTTTGGTGTTCATACTTCACTTTCTGACAATTCAAACACCGAGATACAAAATCTACTATGTCCCTCTTCATCCGACACCACCAATAATGTTGCTTCAAGTCACGATACATCTTAGTAGCTCTCAGATGAATAAAATACCTCGAACTATGGGCCTCTTCCATGATCAGTCTAGTCAAATCACCTGTTCGAGGGACTATGACCCTTAATCCTCAAAACTCCTTCATCATCTAGGATTGCCACCTTCACTTCTCCATGTAGCACCCTATCTCGAATCTTACACAAATTCCCATCATCAAATTGATGAGCTCAAATCTCCTCCAATAAGGACGATCTTGCCTCCATGTAAGCCAAAACCTTACTAGAATCTGAAATATCAAGTCTCACAAGGCTGTTGGCTAAAACTGGACATCCATAGCCAATGGACGCTCTCCCACATGTAACAAATCTAGAATACCCATACTTACCGTCTTTCAACTCAAAGCATCTGCCACCACATTTTCCTTGCTCGGATGATAAAGAATAGTCATGTCATAGTCCTTGAGCAACTCCAACTATCTCCGCTGCCTCAAATTGAGATACTTTTGGTTGAATATATACTGGAGACTACGATGATCTGTGAACACCTCACAATGCACACCATAAAGGTAATGCCTCCAAATCTTCAATGCAAATACTACCTCCGCTAACTCTGAGTCATGAGTGGGATAATTTTTCTTGTGAACCTTTAATTGTCTCAAAGCATAAACTATCACCTTCCCCTTCTGTATTAACACACAGTCGAGACCAATACGAGAAGCATCATAATACACGGTAAAACCCTCTCCCTCTATGGGTAAGGTCAAAATTGGAGCAGTAGTCAATAAAGTCTTGAGCTTCAGAAAGCTCGCCTCGCATTCATCAGACCACTGAAAAACAACTTCCTTTTGGGTCAATCTAGTCAATAGAGATGCAATAGATGAAAACCCCTGTACAAATCACCGATAATAATCTACAAGGCCTAAGAAACTCCGAATCTCAATAACTGAAGCAGGTCTGACCCAATCTCGAACCGCCTCAATCTTCTTGGGATCCACCATAAGTCCCTCCTTGGACACTACATGCCCCAAGAATGCCACTGAACTAAGCCAAAACTCACACTTTGAAAACTTTGCATAGAGCTTCTTTTCCTTCAGAATTTCAAGCACAATCCTCAAATGTTTCTCGTGCTCTTCCCTACTACGTGAGTATATCAAATATATATCATCGATGAAAACAATAATAAAGGAATCTAAGTACGGTCTGAATACCCCATTCATCAAGTCCATAAAAGCTTCTAGAGCATTAGTCAGCCCAAAGGACATCACCAAAAACTCATAATGGCCATAGCGTGTCGGAAAAGTTGTCTTGGGGATATCTTCCTCTCTAATCTTCAATTGATGATAATCGGATCTCAAGTCAATCTTTGAGAAGGCTGAAGCACCCTGCAGCTGATCAAATAATCATCAATACGAGGTATTGGGTACTTATTCCTAATGGTAACCTTGTTCAATTGCTGATAGTCAATACACATACGCATAGATCCATCCTTCTTCTTCACAAATAACACTGGATCACCCCAAGGAGATACATTCGGTCTAATAAAACCCTTGCTCAACAAATCTTGCAACTGTTCCTTCAACTCTTTCAACTTGGTCGGTGCCATCCGATATGGCAGAATAGAAATGGGCTGGGTGCCCGGCTCCAAATCAAAATAAAAATCTATGTCACGATCAGGTGGAAAACCTGGAAAGTCCATCAAAAATACCTCAGAAAACTCACTCACCACTGGAATAGATTCAAGCACTGAAGTCTCTGCGCTAGTATCCCAAACATGTGCCAAATACGCCAAACACCTCTTTTCTACCAGTCAACGAGCCCTAAGGAAAGATATCACCTTTTTTGGAGCGTGGCTAAGAGAACCTCTCCACTCTACTCTAGGAATCCCCGGCATAGCTAATGTAACTATCTTGGCATGACAGTTCAAAATTACATGGTGAGGAGATAACTATTCTATCCCAAGAATAGCATCAAAGTCTACCATATCTAAGACCTTCAAGTCTGCTTCAGTATCATATTCCATCAAGGTAACTACACATGATCTATATACCCGATCTACCATTATGGAATCCCCAATAGGAGTAGAAATATGCACAGGCAACTCAAGTGATTCACATAACATATCCAGACTCAAAGCAAAGTATGTAGACACATAAGAATAGGTAGATTCTAGATCAAATAATATTGTAGCTGACCGATGACAAACCGAAATAATACCTGTGATAACAGCATCTGTACCCTCTGCCTCTGGCCTACCCAGAAAAGCATAACACTAAGCACGACTGCCATCAGACTGTGAACCTCCATGGCCAGCACCTCATCCAGAATCAACACCATCTCTACCTGAATGAGAACCACCCCTACCTGAATGAGAGACACCTCTACCCCTCTATGCACCCCTCCTAGTCGGAAGCTGTGGAGTCCTAGAAGTCAAAGCCTGAGAACCCTGATGCGATCTACAATGTCTGGTCCTAGGGAAATCCCTCACAAAATGTCCCACGTCACCACACTCGAAACAATCCCTATGATGCATAGGCTGATGAGAGGAACATGAATGATCGGAATGCCCTCCACGGCCTGAAGGTCTTGAAGATGACCCCTGTGAGGTCTGTATCGAACTGGAAGTACTATGCCCCGTATAATCAACCTCTGACACTGGTATAGAGACATGAATGGGCCTGCTTGACTGAGGGTGATAACCCCTCCCTGAGTAGCCTCGGGTCCTAGGTGGATCACGACCATAATCACCTGAATAAAGAGCCCTCTTTCCCTCGTGCTGCTCAATTCCCTCACGTTGAATCATCTCAACATCCTTGGCAACATCTACCACCTTCTGAAATGCTGCCCCAGAAGCAGCAACCTGAGAAATACCCATACGAATCGGAATAATCAACCCCTTAACAAACCTTCTCACTCTCTCAGTCTCAGTAGGAAGTATTATCAATACGTATCTAGCCAAGGCATGGAATTTACTCTCATACTCGACAACTGACATACCCCTCTGCTCTAGTTTTTAAAACTCATCCCTCTTTCGCTCCCTCTCACTGCGTAGAACAAACTTATCCAGAAACACTTGAGTAAACTGAGCCTATGAAAGTGGAGATGATCCAGCTGGCCTACTATCAATATAATCTCTCCACCACTATTTGGAAGGACCGATCATCTGAAATGCTGTGTAGTCAACTCCATGAGGCTCTATTAATCCCAAGTTGTGCAACCTCTCTCGTGATAACTAACTGACTATGAACTCATATGCATCCTCACTCAAATCACAAGTATAGGTCAGAGGATTCATCATCCGGAACCTCCCAAACATCTTCTACTCATCCACAGTTATGACAGGCCTATTGGCCATATGCGATGTAATCCTGAAAATACTCCACCATCTAAATGGGGAGTTACAGCAACAGCTGGCTGGGTGCCTGAAGTCTGAAACCCTGGAGCAATGATCTGGTCTGGAATCTGACCTCCAACACGAGCCTGTGAACCATCAGAGGCAACAAGTAATATTCCCGCCTGAGCCATCCCCTCAAGAAATCCCAACATACGAACTAAAGTATCCTGAAGCATTGGAGAAGTGATGAAACCAGGTGGAACCTGAGCTGGTCCATACTCCTCAAGATGAACTGGCTCATCCCCGTGAGCCACTTTTGGGTTAGGAGATACTGCTCTGGCAAGACCCTAAGCAGCTATAGGTACTTGACCTCCAACAGGTGCTGCCACACGGCCTCTACCTTGACCTCACCCCTGCCTCTACCTAGTATAGTGCCTCTAACAGCAGGTGCGGGTGCAGGTACAGGCTCCTGATCTCCGGTCACAGATGAATGAGTCCTCACCATCTGTGAGAGAATAAGACAACAAGATTAGAATTCCAAATGAGTCAAGTATGCACGATAAGGGATGAAAGAATAGAAGTTTCCTAAATGCCTTATAGCCTCTCGAAGATTGGTACGGACATCACTGTACCGATCTGCAAGACCCTACTAGACATTGCTCTTATACTCGTGAGACCGGTGAACCTAGTGGTCTGATACCAAATTATCATGACCCAAAATTACAAGTCGTGATGGCACCTATGTTCCCAACCGATAGGTAAGCTAACCCAATAACTCTTACGAATAAGATTAAACAATTGAATGAAAAAGTAAATAGAGAGACTAAATAAGAAGTCCTTCAAAATAAGCACAAAAAAATGAAAATACCACCCAATATTTTGTGTCATAAGTACAAGATCTTCTACAATATGATTCAAGTGTGAAAACTAAAATGATAAGTCTGAATGCAAATACCCTATCTAATTACTAAATGACAGAATAAATAAAATATAGATGAAGGTCTGGGCTGCGGAATAGCCAAGTAGCTCACCACAACTCCAAAATAATTCAAGCTCAGACTCAGGAAGCTCCACGAGATGCACTAGTATTCAGAACTGAATCTGCACCACAAAAGAGTACAACAAGCGTAGTATAAGTACGAAATCACGTGTACCCAGTATGTATCATAGACCGATAATGAAAAAGTAGTGACAGGACTCATGTAAGAAATCATTCTCAAAGTTATAAATTTACACTATAACCAACAGTCAAGTGTTCACTAAAGCAGAGATAATCAATTGCCACAAAGTATTTAAACATTAAGCAGATAATCAAGTAATTATGGAGGATATGATGCGATACAATGTAATGTAATGAGATAATATACCTCAAATGCCCGGTAATCTCTCAATCGTATATACACGATACTCATCGATAATACATTAAGAGTTTGTGACCCATGGGGGACTCGCGAAGTCCATATACTAGCACGGACGGTCTCTACGTGCTATCATAAATCAATTAATCCCTAACACGGACGATCTCCATGTGCCCAACTCATAATCATAGAAAAATCGCAGCACGGATGATCTCCACATGCCCGACCTTTACTCACACTCAAACTCAATGCCAATGCATGTGTACGATATAATAGCAATGGAATAGGGGATGATGATGCATCTCATTTGATCAAATAACTGACAGAAAATACATTCACCTCGACTATCACAAATATACGGAATTAGTGGAGAATCATGAACAAACAAGAAAATCAACCAAGTCAGCAATGCATCAGCTAATGCCCATATATATTATATAGTAATAAACTTTCCCTTTCAAAACATCGATACTCGTACCAATGCCCATCACGCCATGGGTACGAGACCCCCATCTTTCGCCCTTACCCATTCTCTATTTTTAATTTTTAATTTTTTATTAACAAATATCCAACGAAGTCCAGAAAGTCTTAACCTACCTCGAATGTCGAACAACGCACCACGAACCCGTAAGACTTCTCCTTTCCCTTTCATAAAGCTTCAGAATGTTCTCAATCTATCATATATATTATTCATAAGTAAACGAGTCCCAACTTATACTCAAGTTTCAATCTTAATTTAAATAAATCGGTTAACCTCAAAATCCCTAGATGCCCAGTCTAGACTAAGTCTCAATTCCCTTCGAAATGCTATAAATTTAATGGTTTTTAAACAATATAATACACCTAATATTCAATTACGTATACCAATATATCAAACTTGAATTATAATGTGATAACTATAAGAAAAAAAAATCCTAAAACGAGATCGAGTTATACAATCAGTAGCTTTAATCACTAGGGAATGAAGGTACAAAACCTTAATTAGAGGTCAAAATCTATCCTATATCCTAATCATCTCCCAATAATTGCCATCATTGCCCGTCATTAATCAATATTAGTTTGTCCATTAAATTAATCCACCAAATTATAAAGAAACAGACCCACGGTTGCTGCCAATTTCCATTTTCACTTCTCTCTATCAATAATCATAACAATTGATGTACATCTCTATCCTAGAAATCACACACATGCATAAATATTAGGTCTTACTAAGCAATGAACAATTATGCTTTTCCCACTCCTCCCAGAAGTTCCAAAATAGCGGATGAAGAAAACACAATTAAGTGGTTCCACTTAAATAGATTTAATAATCTCCACACCTAGAACTACTAAATTCGGCAGCTGCTGTCAGTAATTATAATGGTCATCAAAGTTAATTAAAACAACCAACAACAAACCTGAAATTATCGTCTTCCTTGTGTGGTTCGTTTGCTTGCCGCCACTTTTGAGATATCAGATGTGACTAAAAATAACTAACCCCATTTAACTTTAATTAGTTCCTACATGTGGGCCAAATGGCCTTGGGTATTAAATAAACTATGGACTTGGCCCATTACCCGTGTCACGACTCAATTTCCTGATCATGATGGCACCTACAATCCCCCAGTAGGCGAACCAATCTCCGTACCCCAAAACAGTTAGTAATGGGCTACTAGCTAACAGTTGAGCAGAAGAAATGATATAATCGAGCGGAATCAAAGGAACAAGATGAAAAGATAGATAACAGGAATATATACACATATGCGGAAGGTAAACCAAACCCCAAAATCTGGTATCATAGTATAGAGCCAGAACTACATATAAGGAGTACAAACGATCCAAAACAATATATAGATGTCTCCAAATGGTAATAGAGTACATAAAGCAAAAGATAAACTAAAGCTAAGCTCTGGTCGCCAAGAGCTCACCCTCAGTCTGAAGTAGTCCCCAAAAGATCTCCGAGCACGAATCACAATGATCTAGCGGCGATGGTCCATGCTAGGATCTGCACCAGAAGATGCAGAGTGTAGTATGAGCACCAAATGCGAAGCATAAGGTACTCAGTAGGTATCATAGACCGACTGGGCATATATAAGATAAAAGCATAGTAACAGACAGAATAGAAGCAAGTAGTCACGAAAATCAACAAAAAATGGTACACAGGAACTAGCCCAGCGGGAAGATAACAAAAACAACATGTAAGGCCAGCAAGTAGAATATATACACAACAAGCACAGGTGAAAGTAAGAAATGATGCACCTCGAACCCTCGCAATAACAGTATATACATAATAGGCTTAAGAAGTAGAAGGTATTCAAGTAACCTCAAGTATAGGGGATGGGAGAGAAGAGTAAAGATAGACATGCTCGGAAAACAAGAATCAATAACCAAACTAATCATATTAATCTCAAAATCAGAACTAACAACATTGCAGTAATATCTCAAAATCATAATCGTGACAAGGGATAGTATCAGGATAAAGTAACAAGAGTCTACCTACAGTCCCTCGACCGCCCATACAACCGAGGAACGCAATCAAGTGAAAAAAAACCCTCCGGCATCCCATACTACCGGAGCATACAATCAACAAACAGCAAACAAGGGTGGAACCTCAAACACTGGATGATATAATGCATGATAACCTCAGGGTGTGATAGAAACTCTGTACGTACCTCTTCTAGTGCCGATCGGGCCCAACAAGTAGGTTCCATGGAAAGACACTGCCCGTATACCTCTACTCCGCCGTATACCCTCCCTCCAGCACACCCAGCCCAAATCCCCAGGTCTGGACTGCAGTGTCCATGGATGTCCCAGACCCCATACTAAAACTCAGTATCAAGATATGTTATCCCGAAGAATGTCCGGGTTCAAGATAGAGACCCAATCTCGAATATGCATGCCCAGACCCTGTCCAAGACTAAAGTAGTGGGAAAATATCTCAAAAACCCCTCCAAGGGTACCCGAGTATAATCGGGTCTAAACAGTAGAAAGTTATCTCAGATGCTCGATCTGATCGAGACTAAAATCATCCCAATTTAGTAAGAAACTCAACTAGTACCCCGACCCTTCCGAGTCTAGCGGTAATAGTAAAACTAGTGATAGAAATTATAATTTATCCTTATTTTACCCCAAGAAGATTCATAAGCTACATCAAACCATTTTCAGTTCATTTCCTATCGAAAATGGGCCCCCGGGGCCATGCAAGGTTTAGAAAATAATTCCAGTAAACCGTAGTAAAACATGGATAAATTCTCTTTATATGCATGGAAATGAATGATCAACACAAATAGCCACCCAACAGCTCACAATCAACCTATCGGCCCTGCACAGGCCCACAGCTACTCAGCAAGCATAACCAGCCTAGAAGGATATTTCTATGTCTGGGACTCGCAGACATTCCCAATAATCCACCTTCTATGTTCCAGAGTCAATAAGGCCTCAAAGGACCACAAGAATAAATAAAATGTATCGGCAAGTACTACAAGCATCAGAGGAACAAAAGTAGGCAGACATGAATAAAAAGGTCAAGGTCTGTGGTTCCAACCTAATAAATCCAACCCAAGGATGCCCATTAATATAATTTTATCCTATATATGTGGAGTCTAGAGGTGTTAGACCGTAACCTACCTGTCTCCCAACAACAAGTTGCTAAAACAATGATGTCCAAACTCGAATCGCTCTGAGAAGCTCAACGAAATTACACTCAAATTCGGGCTTGAATAACTTGACGTAGATAATTGACATTTACCGATTATTACTAAATCACCAAAATGGTTCATCCACAATTTCCTTTTTAAGTGAGAGCTAAATTTTCAAGGGAGAAAAAAAAAGAATCCCCAAAAGTTGTTAAAGTTCAATCCTATATTAACTACTGTAGCCGACTACCAAGTGTCATCTAAAATATTTTCTAGTTAAAATAAAAAAAATGATCAATTGGACCAAAATGGTGCCACTCATCAATGATATATATTGTCACCTCATTCTCACTTCCCACCACGTGGAAGTATCACACCATCCCTCTCTTTTCAACCTCATTATACATAAATTTGAGTATGACATAGGTTCGTGGTAAAATATATATAACTTTTTGAATATACCATAATTAATAGAAAATTATTTCAAATAAAACCTACTATATTATAATAATAATTTTCAACATAACTAAGTTTACTATCTCCGTTAAAATATTATAATTTATAAAAACCTTATAAAATAAATACATACACACATATATCATAACAAAAGTATTTTTCATAGACATTTAAAATATTTTAGGAAGGCAATAAAAATATAACTCTTCACTACATTCAATTTTTAAATAAAATATTTTCAAATATGCGCGATGTTAATAAAATTCTCAATTTTAGGCTCGCAAGCCTTTGCTACGGGACGAAGTTTAAGGTCATACGATCGCAAATCACCATCGCACGATTTCGATACTCGGCTCCTAAGACAAGGAATTGGGCATAAAGACCAACCGAACGGCCAAAGCACCGAACCACCGGTCCCATCAAGCCATAAATGACTTGGGGCCGCTACATGAAAGCTCTAACAGTACATGGAAAACATATACGCAAAAATGATCGAAAGAGTCATTACATCATCCACTACTAAAAAGGACTTTCGTCCTCGAAAGCCAAGGACAAGAAAGTACCTGAAGGCTTAAACAACTGCGGATATTGAGCCCGCATATCTCTCTCGGTCTCCCAGGTAGCTTCCTCAACTGGACGGTGCCTCCACTGAATCTTAATAACCGGGATCTCCCGAGACCTCAATCTCCTGACATCTCTAACCAAAATAGCCACCGGCTCCTCAACAAAGGCTAAACTCTCATCCAACTGAACTGAATCCCACTACAACACATGAGACTCATCTGGAACATACCACCATAACATGGATACATGGAAAACCGGGTGTATAGATGAAAATATCGGAGGCAAAGCTAACATGTAGGCAACACTACCAACCCTCTGAAGAATCTCCAATGGCCTAATATACCTAGGGCTAAGCTTTCCCCGCCCACCAAATATCATCAAGCCCTTCATGGGCGACACACGGAGGAATACCAAATCACCAACACTGAACTCCAAGGCACGAAGTCTACGATCAACGTAGCTCTTCTTCCTACTCTGAGCTGCTCGAAGTCTATCCTGGATCACTCTGACTTGGTCTAAGGAATCCCGAAGTAAATCTGTACTCTGTGGCCTAAACTCGAAACCATCAAACCAACCAACCAGCGACCTACAATGCCTACCATACAAATCCACAAAAGGTGCCATGCCAATACTCGAATGAAAACTATTATTATAAGCAAACTCTACCAAAGGCACAAACTGATCCCAAGAACCTCCAAAGTCGAGAACACAGGCCCGAAGCATGTCCTCCAGGATTTGAATAGTCCTCTCGGACTGGTCATTTGTCTGAGGATAGACTGTAGTACTAAGATGAACCTCTGTACCCAAATCTCACTGAATAGCTCTCCAGAACTGAGATGTGAACTGAGTGCCGCGGTCTGAAATGATAGAAGCTGGGATCACTTGCAACCGAACAACATCGCAAAGGTAGATCTGAGCTAACCTCTCTGCACCATAAGAAGTCTGAACTGACAAGAAATGTGCTAACTTAGTCAACTTATCAACAATCACCCATATAAAATCAAACCCACGAGAAGTACGAGGCAAACCAACAACGAAGACTATAGTAACCCCTTCCCACTTCCACTCAGGAATGGGAAGTCGTTGCATAAAACCACCAGGTCTCATATGATTGAACTTCACATGCTGACAGTTCAAGCACCGAGATACAAACTCCGCTATATCTCGCTTCATACCACTCCACCAGTAAAGCTGTCTCAAGTATCTATACATCTTTGCTACGCCAAGATAAATAGAGTATCTAGAATAGTGCGCCTCACGAAGTATCAACTGAATCAAATCACCAACCCTCGAAACACAAAGGCGGCTATCAAACCTCAGAACCCCATCTGAATCTAGAGTAGCCCGACTGGCCTCACCCCGAACAACCTGATCACGAAGGTCACACAACCGCTAATCCTCAAATTGAAACCTTTGAATCTGATCTATCAAAGTAGAACAAACCTCGACACTGGAGAGAACTCTGCTAGGATCCGACAAGTCAAGCCTAACCAAATGGTTAGCCAAGGACTGGATGTCCAAGGCCAACAACCGCTCTGAAACTGAAAGAAAATCTAGGCTACCCATACTCACCGCCTTCTGGCTCAAGGCGTCCGCTACCACATTTGCCTTGCCCGGATGATACAGAATAGTAAAGTCATAGTCCTTCAGTAGCTCGACCCATCTTCTCTTTCTCGAGTTCAGATCTCGCTGACTCATGATATACTGAAGACTATGGTGATCAATGAAGATCTCACAATGAACTCTATATAGGTAATGCCTCCAGATCTTGAGCGCGAAATCTACCGCCGCCAACTCTAAGTCATGGGTGAGGGGTAGTTGTGCTCGTGAACCTTAAGCTGCCTCGACGCATATGCTATCATTCGACCCTGCTGTATCAACACACAACCAAGATCAACTACAAAAGCATCGCAATACATGAAGAAGCTCTAACCCTTAACTAGCAAAGTCAAAACTGGAGCTGAAGTCAATAAGGCCTTAAGCCTCTGAAAGCTATCCTCGCACTGATCCGACCACTGAAATGAGATATCCTTCCTAGTCAGCATAGTCAAGGGTGCTGCTATGGAAGAAAATCCCTGAATGAAACGTCTTTAGGAACCTGGTAACCCAACAAAGCTGCGGACCTCAGTAGCAGTAGTAGGTCTAGGCCAATCACAAACCGCTGAAATCTTTCTCGGATCAACCCTAATCCGATCCTTAGACACCACGTGCCCTAGGAATGCAACTGACTCAAGCCAAAACTTGCACTTTGAGAACTTGGCATAAAGCCGATGATCTCTCAAAGTATGGAGTATAATCCTCAAGTGCTGCTTATGCTCATCTCTACTCTGCGAGTATACCAAGATGTCATCTATGAAAACTATAACAAATGAGTCCAAATACGGGCCAAGCACCCTGTGCATCAAGTTCATAAAGGCTGCGGGGGAATTAGTCAACCCAAAATACATCACTAGGAACTCATAATGGCCATAACGTGTCTTGAATGCTGTCTTAGGGATATTCTCTGCCCTAATCCTCAACTGATGGTAGCCGGACCTCAAATCAATCTTTGAAAATAAGGATGAACCCTGAAGCTGATCAAACAAGTCATCAATCCTCGGCATCGAATACCTATTCTTTACTGTCACCCTATTCAGCTGCTGATAATAAATACACATCCGCATCGACCCATCTTTCTTCTTCACAAATAGAATAGGAGCACCCCAAGGTGACACACTCGGTCTAATAAACCCCTTAGCTAACAGATCTTGGAGCTGCTCCTTAAGCTCTCTCAACTCAGCAGGAGCCATACGGTAAGGAGAAATAGAAATGGGCCTGGTGCCCAGCTCTAACTCAATAGCGAAATCAATATCTCTCTCAGGTGAAAGGCCTGGCAGGTCGGTAGGAATCACATCTAAGAAGTCTCTAACTACAGGAACAGACTCAAGAGACGAAGGGTCAGCACTAGCATCTCGGATATATGCTAGATAAGCTAAACACCCATGGGAAATCAACTTCCTAACTCGAAGACAAGAGATGATCCCAGACGGTGCATGGCTAACAGAACCCTGCCACACAACCGGGGATACACCGGGCACGACTATGGTAACGGTCTTTGCATAACAATCCAAAACTGTACATTGAGGGGATAACCAGTCCATGCCCAGTATCACATCAAAATCTAGCGTATCAAGGATCATCAAATCACCCCAAGTCTCCAAATCACCAACAGATATCACACAGGATTTCACAATCCGATCCACTACTAAAAAATCTCCTACTGGGGCGAAACAGAAATAAGAACATATAATGGCTCACTAGCCAACCCCAAACAAGGCACAAAGTAGGCAGATGCATATGAAAAAGTGGATCCAGGATCAAATAAAGCCATAGCATACTGATGGCACACAAAAATCGTACCTGTAATCACAACATCCGAAGCCTCTGCCTCTGGTCTCACAGGGACCGCGTAAAACTGATGATGACCTCCACCTGCCCGACCGCCATCCCTACCACCTGCTCTGCCATGCGGAGAACCACCTCTACCCTAACCACCACGCCCTCTAGCCGGAGGTTGAACTGCTCGTAAAGGCTCGGCCGACTGAGCTATACCCTATTGGGGGCAATCTCTAGCAAAATGACCAATCACATCACAAGTAAAACAAGCCCCTAATGACCTACTCGGTAGGGATAAACCAGAAGATCCCATATGGCCACCACGGCCTGATGCCCCAGAAGCTATACCCCTCGAAGACGACCACTATAGCTTTGATGGCTGCTCTGACCCTGCTCGAATTGGGTACTACCAGAAGTCTAAAGTGAAGCCTGAACCGATCGACTGGACTGACCCTGGTGCTGTTGTGGCTAATAACCCCGGCCCTACTGTCTTGAACCTCTACCACCATACCTGGAACCAATGTAGCCACCCTAATATCGAGGCCTCTTCTCTCTGGCCCCCTGATCATGTCGCTGTAAGTCCTCCACAGTATGGGGCGTAGTCTGCGATAGCCTGAAATGACCGACCACCGGCAACCAATATCTCAGTTGGCTTTCTAATCTCTAGCCTCAAACCCTATACAAATCTGCGAATCCTATCTGCCTCAGTAGGAATTATCATAGCTCCAAATGGTGCTAGCTGATGAAAATGGGTCTCATACTCCGAGACAGTCGTAGAATCCTGCATAAGGCAAGTAAGCTGCTCCCTGCGACACTCACGATCACTCTGAGGTAAGAACTTGGCCATAAAGGCCTCATAAAACTCAGATCAGGTCAAAGGAGGCAATGTAGAAGATCTGCAAGCAACCTGTGCCCTCCACCATAACTTAGCTGGACCCTCTAGCTGATATGTAGCATAACCAACCTCGTAAGTCTCCAACAAACCCAAATGATGCAACATCTCCTCATAGGTAGTAATAAAGTCATGTGGGTCATGTCCAGAAGTACCAGTAAACCTCGGAGGTGCTAATCTCAAAAACCTACCCAACGCCTTCTGCTCTGACTCTGTCATAGCTGGGCGAGGAGCAAGAGGTTGTGCAACTGATGGGACCGGAATGACCTCCGCACGAGGAGCCGTAGTAGCAGGCTGCGCTCCTGAACTCTGTGCACCTAGGGCTGCCCCCTGAGCGGATGTCTGTGCTACCTCAGAAGGCCTCTCTCCAATCATACCCAAAAGCTGTAATAGTAAACCCCAAATATCTGAAGACTGAGCTGGGGCTAAAGCTGGCACAGAAGTTGGTGCTGGAGCTGGTACTGGAGCTAGTGGTACCTGGGCTGCCCCCTAGTCCACATGCTGCTGCTCGGGAACTGACTCTGGCTCATACTCATGCTCGGGCTCTACCTCAACTCTAGCTGCTCTAGGATGGCCTCTACCTCTATGACCTCCCGGGCCCCTAACTGGTGTCGGGGGAACTGGAGTCGAAGGCTCGCCCCTGCCAGATGTCGCCGTTCTCGTACGAACCATGTGCGTGAAGTAGAACAAATGAGATTTTCAGAAACTTTAAGGGTCCTACGCACGATACAAAAGCAATGAAAAGGTTATATTTCCTAAGATATCACTGTAGCCTCCCGAAGATTGAGTACGAACGTCTCTGCCCCGAACCGCAGGACTCTACTAGATATTGGCTCCTATACCTATGACACCAATGAATCTAGGTTCTGATACCAAGCTGTCAAGACCCAATTTCCCGGTCATGATGGAACCTACAACCCCTAGTAGGCGAACTAATCTCCGTAGCCCAGAACGGTTAGTAATGGGCTACTAGCTAACAATTAAGCAGAAGAAATAATATAATCGAGCGAAAGCAAAGAAACAAGATGAAAAGATATATAACATGAATATATACACATATGCGAAAGCTAAACCAAATCCCAAAACCTGGTATCATAGTATAGAGCCTGAACTACACATAAAGAGTACAAACGATCCAAAACAATATATACAGATGTCTCCGAATGGTAATAGTGTATATATAGCAAAAGATAAACTGAAGCTAAGCTCTGGTCGCCAAGAGCTCACCCTCAGTCTGAAGTAGTCCCCAATAGATCTCCGAGCACGAATCACAATGATCTAGCGGCGATGGCCCATGCTAGGATCTGCACTAGAAGATGCAGAGTGTAGTATGAGCACCAAAGGCGAAGCATAAGGTACTCAGTAGGTATCATAGACCGACTGGGCATATATAAGATAAAAGCGTAGTAACAGACAGAATAGAAGCAAGTAGTCACGAAAATCAACGAAAAATGGTACACAAGAACTAGCTTAGTGGGAAGACAACAAAAATAACATGTAAGGCCAACAAGTAGAATATATACACAACAGGAATAGGTGAAAGTAAGACATGACGCACCTGGGACCCTAGCAATAACAGTATATACATAATAGGCTTAAGAAGTGGACGGTATACCAGTAACCTCAAGTATAAGGGATGGGAGAGAAGAGTAAAGATAGACATGCTCGGAAAACAGAAATCAATAACCAAACTAATCATATCAATCTCAAAATCAGAACTAACAACATTGCAGTAATATCTCAAAATCATAATCGTGACAGGGGATAGTATCAGGATAAAGTAACAAGAGTCTACCTACAGTCCCTCAACCGCCCATACAACCAATGAACGCAATCAAGTGAAAACAAACCCTCCGACATCCCATACTACCGGAGCGTACAATCAACAATCAATAAACAAGGGTGGAACCTCAAACACTGGATGATATGATGCATGATAACCTCAGGGTGTGATAGAAACTCTGTATGTACCTCTTCTAGTGCCCATCGGGCCCAGCAGGTAGGTGTCATGGAAGGACACTGCTCGTATACCTTTACTCCGCCGTATACCCTCCCTCCGGCACACGCAGCCCAAAGCCCCAGGCCTGAACGACAAGGTCCATGGAGGTCCCAGACCCCATACTAAAAATCAGTATCAAGATATGTCATCCGGAAGCAAGTCCAGGTTCAAGATAGAGATCAAGTCTCGAATATGCATGTCCAGACCCTGTCCAAGACTAAAGTAGTGAGAAAATATCTCAAAAACCCCTCCAAGGGTACCCGGGAGTAACCGGGTCTAAACAGTAGAAAGTTATCTCAGATGCTCGGTCCAATCGAGACTAAAATCATCTCAGTTTAGTAAGAAACTCAACTAGTACCCCGGCCCTGCCGAGTCTAGCGGTAATAGTAAAACTGGTGATAGAAATCATAATTTATCCTTCTTTTACCCCAAGAAGATTCATAAGCTACATCAAACCATTTTCAGTTCATTTCCTATTGAAAATGGGCCCCCGGGGCCATGCAAGGTTTAGAAAATAATTCTAGTAGGCCCGAAGCCAAAACCATAGTAAAACATGGATAAATCCTCTTTATATGCATGAAAATGAATGATCAACACAAATAGCCGCCCAACAGCTCACAATCAACCTATTGGCCCTGCACAGGTCCACAACTACTCAGCAAGCATAACTAACCTAGAAGGATATTTCTATGTGCGGGACTCGCGGACATTCCCAATAACTCACCTTCTATGTTCCAGATTCAATAAGACCTCACAGGACCACAAGGGTAAATAAAATGTATCGGCAAGTACTACTTGAATCGGAGGAACAAAAGTAGGCGGACATGAATAAAACGGTCAAGGTCTGTGGTACCAACCTAATAAACCCAACCCAAGGATACCCGTTAATACAATTTTATTATATATATGCAGAGTCTAGAGGAGTTAGACCGTAACCTACCTGTCGCCAAACAACAAGCTGCTAAAATAACGATGTCCAAACTCGAACCGCTCCGAGAAGCTCAACGAAATCACACTCGAATTTGGGCTTGAATAACTTGATGTAGATCATTGACGTTTATCGATTATTAACTAAATCGCCAAAATGGTTCATCCACAATTTCCTTTTTAAGTGAGAGCTAAATTTTCAAGGGAGAAAAAAAAAGAATCCCCAAAAGTTGTTAAAGTTCATTCCTATATTAACTACTATAGCCGACTACCAAGTGCCAGCTAAAATATTTTCTAGTTAAAAAAAAAATGACCAATTGGAAAAAAATGGTGCCACTCATCAATGATATATATTGTCACCTCATTCTCACTTCCCACCACGTGGAAGTATCACACCATCCCTCTCTTTTTAACCTCATTATACATAAATTTGGGTATTGCATAGATTCGTGGTAAAATATATATAAATTTTTGAATATACCATAATTAATAGAAAATTATTTCAAATAAAACTTACTATATTATAATAATAATAATTTTCAACATACCTAAGTTTACTATCTTCGTTAAAATATTACAATTTAATAAAAACCTTATAAAATAAATACATACACACATATATCATAACAAAAGTATTTTTCATAGACATTTAAAATATTTTAGGAAGACAATAAAAATATAACTCTTCACCACATTCAACTTTTAAATAAAATATTTTCAAATATGCGCGATGTTAATAAAATTCTCAATTTTAGGCTCGCAAGCCTTTGCTACGGGACGAAGGTTAAGGTCATACGATCGCAAATCACCATCACACGATTTCGATACTCAGCTCCTAAGACAAAGAATTGGTCATAAAGACCAACCACGGCCAGGGCACCGAACCACCGATCCCAGCAAGCCATTACTGACTTGGGGCCGCTACAGAAAAACTCTAACAGTACAAGAAAAACGTATACGCGAAAATGACCGGAAGAGTCATTACAACCCGCCCACTAAATTAGTTATTTAAAATCACCCGTTAATTAAATAACCGTAGTTAAACGAATAGTTCAAAATTTCCATAAAGGTTTTTCGGGAAAGGCCTGCTATGGAAAAAGAGTTTTAGTGCTCAAAACGACCTAATGAGTCGTTACATTATAATTTCTATATGTTTTCTTGGGATTAAACATGTAATTTATTTGTTTTGTTTGGTTCATTTTTTTCTAGAAATTTACACTTTAACACTTGAAAAATGTTACCGTTTTCATGATTCTATGTTCATATATGGTTGGTTAATGACTCACTGCAGTAGTTATACAGTAGGTCTCCTTTCCCATTCCTTAAGCAGAAGCCATAGGATGATCTACCGGGGTTCCCTCTACTGGCTCCATCCGTGTTGCATTTAATACCATTTGTGGAAGGGATCCAGGTAACCTGCTTAGCATATATTCTTGGCTTGTATCTTTCTAGAAAAACAACCAAGTCCGACCAGGATCTTGGTATGTGATATAGTGAGGGGTACACTGTCCTACACATTTGCCAAATTGTATTGTTCACCTTATAGACCATGCTGTTGTAGGACTGTTGTTTCTCATGTCTTAAGTTGTTTCTCCATTTCCACAGCTCCTAAAGAGTGATTGCAGGTAAAACTATCATAATTGGTTTCAGTTTTGATTTACAAGGAACTGACCACCACTTCATGATTAATTGTGATAGTTGTAGTCCAACTATATCAATACCCACACAAGAAGAGAAGGTTCTCCACAACCTAGTGACTGTAGGAGATGTTAGAAAAATATGTTGAACATTTTCTTGCTTAGGTTCTGTACAACAATAGCATCTGGACACTAGTGTGATCCCCATCTTTTGTACAACATCATCTATGGGAATTCTATTCTTCCATGTCCTCCACATTAGGAAAGATAACTTGAATGCTAACTTTTTAGGCCACATATAATTGAAAATTTGCTCCTTCTCCTCCCTGTGTCTAGTGTATTCCCAAGCTGATCTAACTGAGAAGTTTCCATTCTTTTCTGCCATTGATGTGAGGCCAAAAATACATATATTTAATCATTAATTGCCTCCCATTTAGTCTTTTTACCATCGTTTTTGAGCATTGATTTTATAATTATTCTTATATTGGGTATTTTTATGTGTAGGATTAAAGTGGTGTGAAGAGGAAGAAGTTTTAAGAAGAAACAAATTAAAAATGAAAAATCATATAAGAAAATCAAGCAGACAACTTAATGGATTAAATTCAATATAATAATATATATGAATTTCAATCATTCAAATTGAAGAAGGAACGCATACCTGCACATAAGGCTGGCAACGGAACCGGGAGGTGCTGGTACCGGTTCCGTTCCATCCCGGTACGTTATCGGTTCGGTACTGGTCTGGTGGAATCCGGTTTCGTCCGGGGTTAGGGGCAACCGGGTGGGGTAACGGGACGGAAGGGATAGGGGCTACCGGATCGTCCCGGTCCGATTCGTGCCGGTACAGGTCCGGTCCAGTCCGATCCAGCGGGAATTGAAAATTTCATTTTTTTTATTCAAATGACCGTTGACAACGGCTAGTGGGCCCCACCCAACGGCCATTTCACCTAAAACACCCCCAAAAACACCCCCTACCCAAAAAACTTTTTTAAATACCCCAAAATTTTTAAAAATATATTTTAGTCCTAATTTTTAACTATAAAACCTCCCCACCCCTTCATTATTTCCCACACAAATCTTCTTCTTCATCTACTCTCTCAACTCTCAAGTCTCAAATCTCAAGTCTTCTACTCTCTATTAAATTGTTAATTTTATTAGTTTGAAAGTTTTGGTGAATTATTTTGGAGCACTCTTCAAGCTTCAAGTTTCATCTATCAATTTTCGACTTTTGGTTATACACGTTTGTTTTTACGCAGACGTTTGATACATTTGTTCCAACTTTCATTTTCTTATTTATTTTTTTGCATTTAATTTTCGTATTAATTTATTTGCTTACTTTTAATATTTTAATATGGAATCAAGTGATAAAATGTTGGCAGAGGTAAAAAAATACTTTTTGGTAGGTTGGCTAATGCAGTAACCGAAAAAACTAAAGTCGGTAGTTCTTCTAAATCCAAATCTAAAACTAGACAAATGACTCAATTAAGAATAAATACGGAAAATTTTACGCATGTTGATGATACTCCTTTTAATATTGATAGTAATACTCAATTAGATCATGAATCTTTAGAAACGAGGTTTGATAATTTTAATGAAGAACTAGATGAAGAAATAGAATATGATAATGAATATGATGAAACACAACCACCTACAACTACTAGTCCCACTCCCACTCCCACTTCCCCTCCCGCTCCCGCTCCCCCTTTCGCCCCCCTGTACATCCTACTAGGGCTAAGACCAAGGCTGAACATCCTAAAAAATCTGTTGTGTGTCAATTTATGACTCAAAGTGAGGATAAAACTCAAGCTATTTGTAAAAAATGTAAACATATTTTGAATCATAAAACTACGGGAAAGGCGGGTGGGACAAAACATTTAAGAAATCATTTGTTGGGATGTTGTAAATTAGAATTTTTGCAAGCTCAGGCTATAACCGATGCAATAAAAAATGGTATTACCCTTTCTGATGCATCTGTAGGAGTAGGGGCCTCTAACATGGTCCAAACACAGTTAAACCCTTCTAATGTTTCAGGCCCTAGTACACATCGCACATATATTAGACAAAGAGATCTTGAAGAATTAGCTAAAATGATTGTTGTTTGTGGCTTGCCTTTTAGTTTTGCTGAAAATTTTGGTTTTGTTCATTATATTCAAATAGTGTATAATCTATCTTTCAAAGGTTTTACAAGAAATACAATTAAAAAAGCTGTTTTTGATTATCAAGGACAATATTTTCATTATCTTCGTTATTTATTTCAATATAATACTTGTAAACTCGCTATCACTTCTGATATGGATCGTAGTCCTAATGGTGACTATTATTTCACTATTACTGGCAATTGGATTGATGAAAATTGGAACATGCAAAAAAGAATTTTAGGTTATAAATATTGTAAAATGCATAAAACAAGTAGTTACATAGCTAAAACTATTGTAGAAGTTTTAAACTTGTATGGAATTTGTAATAAAGTAATTAGTTTCACCCTAGATAATGCTTCTAGTAATACAAATGCTGTTGATAAATTAAAACCGGTACTTTGCCTTATTTATGATGATGGTTTTCATATTAGGTGTACTGCACACATATATAATTTGATTGTAAGAGATGGTATAACAATGTATAATAATGGCTGTATAAAATATGAAACTGCATGTCATTTTATTTTTAAATGTCAAGTAAAAGCTAGACGTGTAGACTTTGAGAACCGTTGTCGTGAATTTAGTCTTCCCCCTAGAAAAATTGCAAAAATAGTGTCTACTAGATAATAGTGTCTACTAGATGAAATTCTTTATATGAAATTCTTAAAGTTGCTTATGATTATAAACATCCTTTAAAAATGGTTTGGAATGCTCATAATTCAAATATTGTAATGACTCTTCCAGTCATTTTCGTATTTTTGCCTTTCTTGTACCGTTAGAGCTTGCCTGTAGCGGCCTCAAGTCATTTATGGCTTGCTGAGACCGGTAGTTCGGTGTCCGGGCCGTTTGTTTGGTCTTTTTGTCCATTCCTGGTTCTAGAGCTTTAAACTTTGGAAATTGTTGACTTCAGTCAACATTCTTGGTAAATATGCTCGGAATCGAATTCCAACAGTTCCAATAGCTCCAGAGCGTGGATTTTGGTCAAGAGGGACTTTTTGTCAGGATTCGGGAGCTTTTCAGCTTAGAATTCTCTCTCATTCTGTGTTTTCAGGCCAGTTGGGCTTGTTTGGTTGACTTTGGTCAACATTTGGAGAAGACGACCTCGAATGAAAATTCCGTCAGCGCCGTTAGTTCTGGAATGTCGAGTTTGGCTAGAAGGACCATTGGTTCGGGTCCCGAGGCTTCCGGACTTGATTTTGGCCATTGGGTTTCGTTTTGAAAATAGTTGGCTAAAGGTTGATTTTGGGAGTGGGGTCCACTTTTCGTTAAATTGACCTCTGATGTGATTTCGTCGATTTCATTGGATCCAGAATGTCATTTCTAGTCAAATAGCTCAGGTCATTTGTATTCGCGGGATCCCGGATGCGTTCCCGGAGATCCAAAGTGTGAAAATTCCGCCCTTGACAGCTGGTTGCTGTCATCGGCCCTTTTGTTCATCGCGTTCGCGGAGGGGTGGCCGTGTTCGCGAAGAGTAATTTCCAGCCACCCCACTTTTGTTCTTCGCGTTCGCGGAGGGCTGGCCGCGTTCGCGAAGGCCATTTTCTAGCCGCCCCAACATTGTTCCTCGCGTTCGCGGGCCTTGGCCGCGTTCGCGAAGGGCATTTTGCCAGCCACACTTTTTGTTCTTCGCGAAGGTGACGCCTTGGTCGCGTTCGCGAAGGCCAAGGCAGTCAGCTTAAAATTGGCATTTCCCCTTCTTTCTTCTTCATTTCCCAATTCTTCCAAAGTCCGAACCTCCATAGCTTAAATCCCTAAAGCTTCCATATCCCTCTATTGATGACTCCAACTGATGGGAGGGCATTAGTTCGTCGATCCTAGATCTTTTTTGGACTTCTAAAGAGGGTAAGTAACTCGTTTAACCCCCATTTTCTCCATTTAATTTCTCTTAATTCCTTAAGTGGGTGGGCTATTTTGGAGCCCATTTCATGTCCGTTTTCGCTCAAATTTTGAGCATGTGCCCTCAGAATGTTAAGGAACACTTTGGTGTGTTTCATTTCCAGTTTTTGGTTGCGAGGCCCACTGGCCCGTTTGTGACCTGAATTTCAACCCGACTATTATTATAACAATATGTGTATCGTTAGTATTGTTTTGACCTATAAATTATTGTATTGATAGTGGTTTCAGAATTTGGAGCTTTCCGGAGCAGTTCGAGCCTGGACGACGCCGTCCCCGCAGCTATTCGTCGGACGACAGGTAGGTTATTGCTTTTCCTACCCAGTGTCTGCGTATATAGGCTATAACTACATTAATTAGCATCATTGGGTGGGTTGTATTAGGTTGGTACCCCAGACCTTGTTCGCCTTTTCGTCCGCTTATTTCATACGTTGCTTGTAGTATTTACGTAGTATCGTATATTACCCTTGTGGTCGTATGCGGCCTTGTATTGACTCTGGAACATAGATGGTGGGTTATTTAGGAATGTCCGTGAGTCCCGGACATAGAGATATCCTTTTAGGCTGGTTATGTCTGCTGAGTAGCTGTGGAGCTTGTGCAGGGCTGGTAGGAATGTTTGTGAGCCGTTGGGCTAATTTATATTTGTGTGCGAGCATATCATTCATGAAAGAGGTTTTTCCCTGCATGTTTTACTTCGATTTTGGCTGCAAGCCACTAAAGACGATTTTCCTAAACTTGCATGGCCCTGGGGGCCCATTTTTGGTTTACTTGATGATAAAAATAGGATTTTGGATGACTTCGCACTTGATTTCCTACTGATACTAGGCTCTGCTGGGCAGAGCACTAAAACTGATTTTCTACTGATATGAGGCTCTGCTAGGCAGAGTACTAGACTTGATTTCCTGCTGATACTAGGCTCTGCCGGGGCAGGGTACTAGACTTGATTTCTGACTGATTTAGACCTGGATACGCTCTGGGTGCCCTTTGAGAGGGTTATTGAGACTTTTATCACTGATTTAGACTCGAGTATACTTCGGGCACCCTTTGAGAGGGTCTTTTGAGATTACTACTAATGTTTTAGACCCGGGTCGAAGCCGGGCATGTACTACGAGGTTACGATTATTGAGTTATACTTGAGGTTTGCGGTTTTGTATGTGGTCGAGGGGTAGACCTCCATGGACCCCTGTCGTTCCTGGGCCACAGGCTACGGGCCCGACGGAGCGTGCCAGGAGGGGGGTGTACGGCGTAGGAGAGGTACACAAAAAAGAGTCTTTCATGGATCTTGCCTCTATTGGGACTTATATGTACCGGAGGGGGTAACATATGGGTACTATTACATCAGATTCATCATCATCATGCATATTTCACTCGGATTTCACCCTTGTTTGCTGTGTGTTCAGTGTACGCTCTGGTTGTATGGGCTGTCGGAGGGTTTGTTTTTCACTTGATTGTGTCCTCGATTGTATGAGCGGTCGTTGGGACTGTAGGTAGTTTAGATTACTTTTGTCGCTTTATAGAGATGGTTATGGTCCTTGTTTCTTGGTGATTTAGCGGTTATTAGCCTGTTGAGGCTCCGGTTGTGGTATTTTGATTATTGAGAGAGCTAGGGAGTCCTATCTTATTGAGGCACTTTTATGTGGCCTTCTGAGCTGATTGTGAGTTTTTGGTTCCATTCTTATCAGGATTTGGGTAGTATTTCTCGGTTGTTGCAGGTTAGTTATTCCATCCTAGGGTTGTACTTGAGAGGTGGATTCCTGTTTATGCTAGCTTGAAGTTGGATTGGTGTTATGAAGTCTTTATGCTTGTTGATTCCATCTTGAGTATGCTAGACTGCTTTCCTTCTTTTATTTTTACTTGAGGTTATCGGTATACCGCTATGTTCCTGACTCTCTCTCCTTTATATACTATAGTTGCAAGGATTTCAGGTGCGTTCTTCTTCCTTACACCTGTGTTTCTGTGTTATGTATATGTTTGTGCTAGCATGTATACTTGTAACTCTTGGTTGATTGCTCCTTGTGCTTCTTCCTTACTTCTGTGACTGCTTTCTTCTATTCTGCTTATTACTGCTTTTATATTTTATATGTGCTCAGTCGTCCAATGATGCCTACTGAGTACCCATTGTCTTGGTGCTCATACTATACTTCTGCACTTCTTGGTGCAAATATTAGTTGAGCTTTTGCCGTTGATTGCATTGGAGGCTCGTGCAACTTTTGGGAGGTTCGAGACTAGGGTGAACGCCTGACGGTCGGGGCTTGACCACATCTCATCTTTTGTACTGATACTCTTTGTATATTCGGAGACAGTTGTCCTTATCTTTTGTTACTTCTAGTACTTGTATTCTATTAGAAGCTTCTATACTGTCGATTCTAAGTCTTGGGGTTGGTGTAGTTTGCTTTATGTATATATCAGGTTATTTGCTTTCGCATTGTCTATCTTTACATTCTACTTCCGCTTATTTTCGCTTTATCAGAATTCCCTACTCTCTCTGACTGGATTGGATGTCTTCTCTCTGTGATTATTATGCGTTTTGGTTAGGTAGTAGTCCATTATTAACCAATCCAGGCTACATGGATTGGTTCGCCTATTGGGAGGTTGTAGGTGCCATCATGACCTGAGTAATTGAGTTATGACAGCTTGGTATCAGAGCTCTAGGTTCATTGGTGTCGTGCTACAGAAGCAAGTGTCTAAGTAGAGTCTCACGGATCGATACGATGACGTTCGTATCCTATCTGCGGGAGGCTACAGGGCATTGTTAGGAGAAGTTTCATCTTCTTGGCTCCTTGTCGTGCATTTCTGGCTCTACTGACTTCTAAACTTCGGTTGTTTCATTTCTTCTCAGATGCCTAAGACGAGTTCGACAATGGTTGGTGTTGAGGCTTCTGTGCCTGTTGCTTCAGTGCTTTCGTCAGCGCCAGGATTTCAGAGTGAGAGTATATTGCATCAGATAGGGGGTGTGGGGTCAGCCCAGCCTCCGATTGGATTCATAGCTACTCCAGTTCTTTAGGACACCGCAGCTAGGACTCTGAGTCCTCCGGTGGGTGTTTCAATACCCAGTTCTACGAGCAGTGCTTCAGCTAGGGTTGAGCTACTAGTTCTTCAGCAGGGTTTTCTGTCGGTATTGGGGTATGAGGCGAGATTTAATAACATGATTAGGCATACTGCTAGGGCTGTACCTTCAGAGTTTGATAGGGTTCAGAGTTTTGTCAGAGGTTTGATTTCACTGCTCCGTTTGGCGACCGGACATTTAGTTACAGTTGAGACTACTTTTCTTCAGGTAGTGGATCATGCTTGGGCTATTGAGGGTTTATGCCGTGAGGCTTATGGGGGTAGTGCTAAGAAATGTTGTCGCTAGGGCAGTTTTCGAGGTTCTCAGACTCGAGTAGGGGATTCTCCATCAGAGATAAGTTCCATTGCTTCTTATCTACTCGGTCAGTTTCAGTTACTCCACAGGTTCCAGAGAGTGGTTGTGTAGCGCATGTTGAGCTGAGTAGGCAGGGCTCAGAATATATCCTTTTGGGTTTGCCTTCAGAGTGTGTAGGCCGTGGTGGCCGGTCAGGTTTCGTGAGATCTTCCCGTTGGACTTCATCTGGTAGAGGCTGTTTTCAATGTGGTGTGCGTGGGCACTTTGCTAGGAATTGCCCCACGATTCTGTATCCTTGTCAGCCTAGTTGTTATGATTGTGGGGAACTTGGTCACCTTTATAGAGCTTGTCCCCGGCGAGGGATGGCAGAGCTTTCAGCTTTGACTACTCAGTCTAAAGTTAGATCCCGTCAGTCTGATGCCCTTTCTGGTGGGCCAGAGGTAGAGGTTCTTGATATCGTTGTTCCAGGTTAGGCTACTGTTACCTCTGACCCGTGATACTACTTTTTGCGCTGCGATTCCTTCCCTTCTATCGATTATTTGCTTATATGCCTACCGGCTACTTGTTTAGTTATTTGATTTCTGAATAATAGTATCTATACGTTGTTTTCTTTGTAATTTATTCTTTAGTAGTGGATGGGGCTGAGTTAGACTTGTGAGGTATTTTACCCGGAGTTGTAGCTCGTGAGTAGTTCTTGTTAGTCTATTTCTGGTTGGGTTTGTTCCTGCTTCGCTGTAGCTGTAGACTTGTGCTGAGTCTTCCCTTTTGTGCAGTCCTAGATGGTTGATTGTCTAGGCTGTTATCTAGCGTGGCTAGAGGTTCTTGTTTGGGTTTGGTGTTACCGGTAGTTGTGCTGAAGTTTGAGCTTCTGTCTTGAGATGAGAGGTGTTGGTTATGCTAGTGAGCATGGTTTGGTTTTGTTTTTCGAGTGATTAGAGTCGACCCTCCTTGTTTGGTTGGTTTAGGAGGTTGACAGGTATGTGGGTTGTTCCCGTAATCTTCTTCAGTTTTTGCCCGGTTGGGTTGGTTGGTTGTTTTCCCTAGTTCCAGTTAGAGTGACTTTTGATTGTAGCCCTTTGTTTGAGCTTTTGAATTAATATTGTGATTGAGCTTGGCTTTAGCATTTTTGGCTAAGTGTTAACTGTAGCCTCGTGGTTGAGTTGTATTCATAGCATTCTGGGTGAGTCGGACATCCAACCCATTTTCTCCTGCCTTATTGATTTTTGACAATGTAAGTATGGGAGCTAGGGAAATGGCTCCAGATTCTTATTTCTAGAAAGGAGTTTGTAAGGTTCAGTATATGCTACGGAAGGGTTTTGTTAGTTGAAAAAGGAGGGAGGTGACTCCTTGTTTGTGCTTATGTATTTTAGTAGTTGACTGAGGTGACGACGAAGGTTTGCTTTGGGATTGTGTATTGGTGACTTGGTTCGCTCGACTGCAGATTGCAGTGACTTTTCCTTCGTTGGTTCAAGTCTCTGTAGCATCTACAAATTTAGCAAATTGTGTGTTCATAGCCTAGTTAGCTTCAAGTCCTAAAGGTTCATTGACAGGATATGGGTTCGACAGAGGCTTTGGCTGGTAATTTTAAAGTTGGGTTTCAGAATCGTGGGCTAGCAAACTATTCCGGATGGTTCGTGGTTAGTTCTTTTGGTTGCAGCTTCTTGGGTTGGAAGGCATTGAGTTCAGAAAACTTAGCTTACCCATTTTCCGTTATGGCATGACAGTTGTCCTTGGGCACCTAGTCCTTGGCTAACCTTTGAGTTGGGATGGACATTCCAGATATCAGCGGTGTTCTAGATAGTACGAGGTTCCTTCCACCTTGGTTGGACAGACCCAGCGGTGTAAGTCAGAGATTCAGTGGTGGTGTATGCTTTATGTGATCAAGTTGTGTGGGTTGAGGCCATTCTGTAGTTCTAATGATACTTAGAGACTGGTGGTCACCATTCGTCTACCGAGAATTTGAAAGCTTATTTGGTTGATTCTTTAAGGGTTGTCTTTCATGTGGAGTTCCAGTGTTGGTTAGACTCGGTCATGGTGGACTAGAAGTTCAGTATGTTATATGCTTCAGAGGTGGTGGTTCTGTGTGCTGATAAAGTAGAGCGGTTGATTTGATCCAAAGGGATGAGTTAAAGGTATATGCAAGATTTCTATGGCTAGATGGCAACTTTGAACACCAGGCCCCTTTTCCTTTGCCTTCGGGGTGTTTTGACTTGATATTCATGGCATGGTGGACTTCTTTCCGAGGTGAGCTTGGTAAGATGACTTCAAATCAAAATGGTGTTCGAGTATTCAGAGTTACAACGATATTCTCAGAGTTTGGAGCTTAGCTGGTGATTTCGAGCTTCGTGGTAGGCTTACCACACTCCTTGCAGAGGCTTGGTTTTGGTCTATTTGGCAGGTTGCCCTGGTTCATTCGCTTCCAGTTGACTCAGACTCGGCATGGTGCAGCGGTTGGGTTCATTCTACAGTTTGGGAGTTTCTCCGTCAACATAGGGTGTTCATACATGGCTTTCCTTACCATGGTTTGCAAACTTCAGGCGGGTCCAGATGGGTTGATCAGTTGGGTTCAGTTAGCGAGTTTGGTGTTGGCAAAAGTGTTCTTCCGCTGCTTGATGGTTAGTCGGGTCAGGTAACTCCAGTTTTTGAGGACCTGCTATGGGTTATTATCTTGGATGGCTAAGCCTAGTAAACTATGGCTTGGCTTGGAAGGAGTTTTAGCAAAAAGGGTGACTTTGTTTGTGATAGAGTATAAGTGAAGACTGTGGATCTCCGGTGTGTCAGTTGATGCTTCGAGGGTGGTTGAGTGTTCGACTTGTATGCAACTTCCTGTTATGGTGCGAAAGGATTCTGTTCAGAATAAAAAAGCTTTCTGGATCAGGGGGTTCATAAGTTAGAGTTTTGGGTTGACGACTCTTCTGGTAAATTTGGTTGTGGTTTCAAAGATTCGAGTTCTGTGTGTTGATTGCCTTGCTTCTATGGTTTCGGTGTTGTGTCGGTGCTTCCGATTGAGATTCTCGAAGTTCAGTTTGGGTTGGCAGGCCCTTGGTATTTTGGAGTTGAGTTTGGGTTCTAGCTTGGCTAGTAAGGAGTTTAGGCTGGGTTGCTTTTTGTGGTTTCGTTCTGTTGGATGCCGTCCAGTCGAGGAGGCTAATCGGGTTGTTCGAGAGAGTATTGCGCATTTCGTATTCGCTGTTCCTTTTATCTCTAGTCTTTCCTTCTTTCCTGACTTTCGAGGACGAAAGTCTTTTTAGTAGTGGATGATATAATGACCCTTTCGGTCATTTTTGTATTTTCACCTTTCTTGTACCGTTAGAGGTTGCCTGTAGCGGCCCCAAGTCATTTATGGCTTGGTGGGACTGGTAGTTCGGTGCCCGGGCCGTTTATTTGATCTTTTTGTCTATTCCTGATTTTAGAGCTTTAAACTTTGCAAATCGTTGACTTCAGTCAACATTCTTGGTAAACATGCTCGGAATCAAATTCCGACAGTTTCGTTAGCTCCGGATAGTAGACTTTGGTCTAGAGGGACCTTTGGTCGGGATTCGGGAGCTTTTCAGCTTAGAGTTATCTCATTCTGTGTTTTCAGGCCAGTTGGGCTTGTTTGGTTGACTTCGGTCAACATTTGGAGAAGACGACCTCGGATGAAAATTCTGTCAGCACCGTTAGCTCCGGAATGTCGAGTTTAGGCTAGAAGGACCATTGGTTCGGGTCCCGAGGCTTCCAGACTTGATTTCGGCCATTGGGTTCCGTTTAGGAAATAGTTGGCTAAAGGTTAATTTTGGGCGTGGGGCCCACATTTCATTATATCGACCTCCGATGGGATTTTTGTCAATTTCATTGGATCCAGAATGCGGTTTCTAGTCAAATAGCTCAGGTCATTTGTGTTCGCGGGACCCCGGATGCGTTCCCGGGGACCTAAAGTGTGAAAAATCCTCCCTTGGCAGCTGGTTGCTGTCATGGGCCCTTTTGTTCATCGCGTTCGCGGAGGGGTGGCCGCGTTCGCGAAGAATAATTTCCAGCCACCCCACTTTTGTTCTTCGCATTTGCGGAGGGCTGGCCGCGTTCGCGAAGGCCATTTTCCAGCCGCCCCAACTTTGTTCTTCGCGTTAGCAGGCCTTGGCCGCGTTCGCGAAGGGCATTTGGCCAGCCACACTTTTTGTTCTTCGCTAAGGTGACGCCTTGGTCGCGTTCGCGAAGGCCAAGGCAGTCAGCTTAAAATTGGCATTTCCCCTTCTTTCTTCTTCATTTCCCAATTCTTCCAAAGTCCGAACCTCCATAGCTTAAATCCCCAAAGCTTCCATATCCCTCCATTGATGACTCCAACTGATGGGAGGGCATTAGTTCGTCGATCATAGCTCGGTTTTGGACTTCCAAAGGGGTAAGTAACTCGTTTAACCCTCGTTTTCTCCATTTAATTTCTCTTAATTCCTTAAGTGGGTGAGCTGTTTTGGAGCCCCATTTCATGTCTGTTTCTGCTCAAATTTTGAGCATGTGCCCTCAGAATGTTAAGGAACACTTTGGTGTGTTTCGTTTCCAGTTTTTGGTTGCGAGGCCCACGGGCCCGTTTGTGACCTGGATTTCGACCCGACTATTATTATAGCAATATGAGTATCGTTAGTATTATTTTGACCTATAAATTATTGTATTGATAGTGGTTTCAGAATTTGGAGCTTTCCGGAGCAGTTCGAGCCTGGACGACGCCGTCCCCGCAGCTATTCGTCGGACGACAGGTAGGTTATTGCTTTTCCTACCCAGTGTCTGCGTATATAGGCTATAACTGCATTAATTAACATCCTTGGGTGGGTTGTATTAGGTTGGTACCCCAGACCTTGTCCGCCTTTTCGTTCGCTTATTTCATACGTTGCTTGTAGTATTCGCGTTGTATCGTATATTACCCTTGTGGTCCTATGCGGCCTTGTATTGACTCTGGAACATAGATGGTGGGTTATTTGGGAATATCCACGAGTCTCGGACATAGAGATATCCTTTCAGGCTGGTTATGTCTGCTGAGTAGCTGTGGAGCCTGTGCAGGGCCGGTAGGAATGTTTGTGAGCCGTTGGGCTAATTTATATTTGTGTGCGAGCATATCATCCATGAAAGAGGTTTTTCTCTGCATGTTTTACTTCGGTTTTGGCTGCGAGCCACTACAGACGATTTTCCTAAACTTGCATGGCCCCGGGGGCCCCTATTTGGTATACTTGATAAAAATGGGATTTTGGATGACTTCACACTTGATTTCCTACTGATATTAGGCTTTGCAGGGCAGAGCACTAGACCTGATTTTCTACTGATTTTCTACTGATATGAGGCTTTGCTGGGAAGAGTACTAGACTTGATTTCCTACTGATACTATGCTCTGCCGGATAGGGCACTAGACTTGATTTCTGACTGATTTATACCCGGATACACTCTGGGCGCCCTTTGAGAGGGTTATTGAGACTTTTATCAATGATTTAGACCCGAGTATACTTCGAGCACCCTTTGAGAGGGTCTTTTGAGATTACTACTACTTTTTAGACCCAAGTCGAAGTCGGGCATGTACTACAAGGTTACGATTATTGAGTTATACTTGAGGTTTGCGGTTTTGTATTTGGTCGAGGGGTAGACCTCCATGAACCCCTATCATTCCTGGGCCACAGGCGACGAGCCGACGCAGCGTGCCAGGAGGGGGGTGTACGGCGTATGAGAGGTACACGGAAAAGAGCCTTCCATGGATCCTGCCTCTATTGGGCCTTATAGGTACCGTAGAGTGTAACATACGGGTACTATTACATCAGATTCATCATCATCATGCGTATTTCACTCGGATTCCACCCTTGTTTGTTGTGTGTTCAGTGTATTCTCCGGTTGTATGGGCGGTCGGAGGTTTTTTTTTCACTTGATTGCGTTCCTCGGTTGTATGGGCGGCCGTTGGGACTGTAGGTAGTTTAGATTACTCTTGTCACTTTATAGAGATAGTTATGGTCCTTGTTTCTTGGTGATTTAGCGGTTATTAGCCTGTTGAGGCTCCGATTGTGGGATTTTGATTATTGAGAGGGCTAGGGAGTCCTATCTTATTGAGGCACTTTTGTGTGGCCTTCTGAGCTGATTGTGAGTTTCTGGTTCCATTCCTATCAGGATTTGGGTAGTATTTCTCGGTTGTTGCGGGTTAGTTATTCCATCCTGGGGTTGTACTTGAGAGGTGGATTCCTGTTTATGCTAGCTTGAAGTTGGATTGGTGTTATGAAGTCTTTATGCTTGTTGATTCCATCTTGAGTATGCTAGACTGCTTTCCTTCTTTTCTTTTTACTTGAGGTTATCGGTATACCGCTATGTTCCTGACTCTCTCTCCTTTATATACTATAGTTGCAAGGATTTCAGGTGCGTTCTTCTTCCTTACACCTGTGTTTCTGTGTTATGTATATGTTTGTGCTAGCATGTATACTTGTAACTTTTCTTAGTTGATTGCTCCTTGTGCTAGTTCCTTGTGCTTCTTCCTTGCTTCCGTGACTGCTTTGTTGTATTTTTTTTATTACTGCTTTTATATTTTATATGCGCTTAATCGGTCGGTGATGCCTACTGAGTACCCGTTGTCTTGGTGCTCATACTACACTTCTTGGTGCAAATATTAGTTGAGCTTTCACCGTTGATCGTGTTGGAGTCTCGTGCAGCTTTTGGGAGGTTCGAGAGTAGGGTGAGCGCCTGACGGTCGTAGCTTGACCACATCTCATCTTTTTTACTGATACTCTTTGTATATACGGAGACAATTGTACTTATCTTTTGTTACTTCTAGCACTTGTACTCTATTAGAAGCTTATGTACTGTCGATACCAAGTTTTGTAGTTGGTGTAGTTTGTTTTATGTATATATTCGGGTTATTTGCTTCCGCATTGTCTATCTTTACATTCTGCTTTCGCTTATTTTCGCTTATTATGCGTTTTGGTTAGGTAGTAGCCCATTACTAACCGTTTCAGACTACGGGGATTGGTTCGCCTACTGGGGGGGTTGTAAGTGCCATCATGACCTGAGAACTCGGGTCGTGACAAATATGGATTATAGAATTATTGAAACTGATTGGGATGACGTATATGAATTTTAAGAATTTCTAAAAGTTTTTTATTTAGCTACAAAATAAATATCTGGACTTTATTATCCAACTATTTTTTCAGTTTTACCAAATATATGTGCTATTTTTGATAATTTTTTTCAATACAAAAATATTCCACGGTTTCAAGAGTTCGTTAAGGCAATGATTGAAAATTTTAAAAAATATTTTTTTCTATTCCTCAAATTTATTTAACTGCTTGTTTATTAAACCCAACTTACAAAGAAATAGGTGCATTACGAATGGTTGAAAGAATATATATACAAATTTAGATATTGTAAATGACGAAGATGACGAAGCTAACAAAATACCTAGTTTGTCATATGTTAAAGATATCATAAGAATTGAAGCTAGAAAATTATATGACTTGTATAATTCTAGTAGAATAAATGAAGTAGTACGTAATGAAGAACCTATAACTTCTAGGCGTAGATATTCAAATGAAGATAATATTGATGATATGCTAGAAAATTATCTTGGTCTTACTTCTAATGAAAGGTATGATTTTGATGAATATCTTAATCTGGGAACAGAAAGTATTAAGGATGCACAAGGCAAACATCAACTTTTAGAATGTTGAGGAATCGCGGCAGGTTATTTCCAAAACTTCAACCGGTTGTTCGAGATTTGCTAGCTATTCAAGCATCTTCAGTAGCTTCGGAGGGCGCTTTTAGTGCATCAAGATTTCAAATTGGGGAGCATAGATATTCATTAGCATCAGACAACTTGGAGATATCGGTATTGTTTAGAGATTGGATCAATACCGAGCGAAGAAATTATGGGCGTCCAAGTTCACCTGCCCAATTTGAATATGATATAGATAATATTTGGTAAATTCTAGTGAAGACGACATGGATGCATTGGAGGATCAAGCACAACAACCACTTCCAGAAAATGTTACCAGAGAAATGTTAGAAGCTCTACATCAAGACTATTTTCAAAGCTACAAATATTAGTATGATAGTTCGAGGCCTAATTCAAACAGAACCCTTCCTAGAAGGTGGTTGCGTAGAATATGTCCTCTTCTAATATTTGTAATACAAATTGTACTATTTAATTTTTATGAATAAAATTATAGGTTATTCGCCTTAAATTTTTTTAATTATTGTCTTCAATTTAATACAAGTCTTTTTTTTTTATATTTTAATTTTTAAATGTTTCAAACTTAAGTTACAATTTGAAATTTAAAAAGTTTGATATAGTTTAAAAAGTTTCAAACTTAAGTAAGTTAGTTATAGTTTGAAAATTTTAAATTTAAACTTTTAAGACTTGAGAGTTAAGACTTAGACTTAAGAGTTTGAAAATTTTGCCCATAAAAATTTAAAATTTAAAAAAAGTCTAACTTATTAAGTTATACTTTTAAAAGAAATATTAAATAAGTTTAAAACAAGTTTTTAATTATAAACAATCAAGTTTTTAATTTAATTAAAATTTTTTAAAAAAGGAAAAATTCAGAATCCGGTCCAAGACTGGCCCGGTCGGTCCCGGTACATACCAGTCTAGGACGGACATTTGGTACACTATCGGTATTATCGGTACCGGTTCAGTGCCGGTTTCGGCTGGCTCCCGCCTGGTTGACGCCAGTTCCAATCTGATTCTGGCTAATACTGGTCTGGCGATCCCGGTACCGATCCTGCTGTCAGCCTTACCTGCACACGTGGCTGGACATAAAGACCAAAGAGCAAAACAATTGAAGACAGAGCGTCCGTATTGCCCAAACCAGTCCAATTTAACTGGATTTTATTTTCCTAGTTAGTTTTGGATTCAACTATTTTATTTGGAGCTTTTTCTTACACCTATAAATATTTCATAAAAAAAATTCTTCAAAAACTTTTTAACCTACGAAGAGCTAGGAGCCGCCATGGAGGTTGGAGAATATTAGTTTCATCTTTTCTTCTCCTTTATTATTTATTTTACGTTTTTATTTGAATGAATTATTGTAATTGATCCATGTCTATGTGGAGTTAAACTTCTCGTTCTAGGATTATCGTAACTAAATACATGATTGTTAAAGTAGAAGATTGATTTGATTATTTGTTTATTATATTAGTTGTTCTTATGTTCTTGTGCTTACTATTTTAATGCTTAGCTACCATTAAAATAAACTTATAATCTTGTTGTGAACTCGAAAAAAGGATCAATAAGATAGAACGAAGAATATAGGGAGCAAGGTCTCCCTTTTGTAACGTAAAGGGTAGGTTTGCGACTAGGATAGGAATATACCTAGAACGCCTTGTTTGGTTTATATGGAAAGATATATAAAAGCGTTTGGAATATGATGTCACATCCTCGCTCAATGATGTAGTTGTGATATTTTCTGGATAGACAATTAGAGGCTCGAAAGACCATAGTTGTAAAATTAACCCCGAAATCAGCAACTGGATAAACAAATAAGTCAATAAAATTGCTTACTTAACATGATTATTAGCGAATCCATAATCCTAGATTGATTTCATCATATTGATTACATAAAAACCTGCTCTTTGTTTAGTTAATTATTCATTAGTTAACTTCTTCTTTTTATTTCTAGATTAGTTAATTATAAATTCATCTTTTGATTTTTACGCTTGAATGAATAATTAGAACTAGTTTAATTTAGTAAAATAGTTAATTGACAAGTCCCTGTGGATACGATATCTGGACTCTCAATCCTATATTACTTGTATGACCGCGTACACTTGCGTGTTCGTTAGGACACAACAAGTTTTTGGCGCCACTGCCGGAGACTTCGATGTTAATTGTTTATCTAGATTAGACTTTTTCAAGTTATTTATTTGAGTTGTACATATTATTTTTTTACATAGTAATTTTTTTAGTTTCTTTTGCTTTTCCATCACTCTTTTTGATATGTCAGCCTGGGATAGATGGTGGTCGAATGATGATGAATCTTGTTATTTTTGCGGAGGACCCCATCTAGAGAGTATTTGTCAAAATTTTCAGGAGAGCGAGTGGTATGCACCTACTCAATCTGTTGAACTGGATACTAGTCGGTCTGTGGAGAGGCAGGAAGAATTTCAACCATTCAACTATCATTGTTTGATAGAGGGTGATGTTGAGAGGGAGTATAAGTGTGAGAATGTCGTAAATAATGCAAGTTTGGAGTTGGAACGCATTGGACCGCATTCTAATCACTTTTCTACATTATGTTTGGATGATGACATAAAAATTGAGTCATCTGAGCTAGTGGAGAAGTGTGTAGATGAGGAACAAAGTCCTTAGATTCTAAAATTTTCCACATCAAAGAGACAAAATGACCTTCCTCACTTAAGGTCCAAGAAGTACAAGATGCGACATCCTTTGCTTGGTCCCTTCATCTTTATACCACCGCCCCTTGAGCGGAGCAGAAAATTTGATGTAGAATTAGGGTTGCAATTCATAAATTCTAAGTGGAAAGAAAAGGGGTGAACTTGATGGCGTCGTGCCGCGACGTTAAATCAGGCGGTTGTTGGGAGGCAACTCAATTTGTAGTGTAGCTTCTTATTTTTTTTTTATAGTGTTATATTTTTTTCCTTGTTTTTATTTTTGCAGATTAGGGGAAGTCTGAGTACCCAAAATTTGAAGCTAAGGAGCATGGTTGGGCGTAAGTGTGGGATTGCGTAACCCTTGATGAAAAATTGAGAAAATATGCTGCTAGCTAGGTCCTAGAGGGCCTCAGGAAATATCTCTCACCCTTCTCCTTGTTCATCTTTTTCTATAAATTATTTTGAGAACAAAACATGATTTTAAGTATGGGGTGGGGATTCTTCCGATACTTGTGAGTTTAAAGGTGAGTATGCCATATGATTTTATTTTATTTGAGAAAAAAATCAAAAAAAAAATATATATAGAAAAAAAAAATATAAAAAGATTTTTATTTTTTATTTTAATTTCTAAGCGGCATATCTCATCCACCCCTTGATTTTTCTTATGGACTTGGGTTTTTTCCGAGGGGGGGCTCTTTGAACCGGGTAATTTTTTATTTTTTAGAGTAACTTTTGTATTTTTTACTTTTTTTATTTTTATTTTTTAGGAGTAGTTTTTTTTAGGAGAGAAAAGAAAAGACCTTTTAACTTGTTTGATACTAGCAATTTAGGCCTAATTTAGAGTAGTACTTTTCTATGAGTGTTTGAATATAAAATAAATTAGTAAATTTTTTGACACCTAGTCTCATGATTGTGACTCTGTATATAACTTTTTCTTATTTTATAGTTCGTTATGACCCTGTCTGTGTTAGAAGTAGAATTGATCCATCTTGATTGAGACTTGCGCCATGTGTTGTGAGGATTTTTTGCATATTCCATGTTTTGCATCTTAGTCTAGAACTTGCCCTGCATGTTATTGAAGCAAAATAAAAAGTTTTGCTCGATTTAGAAGATGATAATAGACTTTCTTTGATTTGTTTTGTAAAATTTAGCCTTTTTAGATATTATATCTCTAGTAGCCCCTTTGAGCCTGTAGCCTTTCATTTGGTAGCCGTATTTTAGCCTTAATCCTTTGGTTGAATCCCTAATTTTTGCACCTTGCTTCCTTAAGCACTGTAGCATAGACTGTGATAAAATTATTAAATCTGAAGATGATTGAGTGTAAAAGGTGACCAATGATAGCTAGAAAGTGATGAAAAATCTCTCTTTGAAAGGGGTAGAACCATTTTGCCCAAATTCATATTTGACCAAATCCATATTTACCCATATTTATATGTGTGGATTGCAATCCAATCCATTTTAGCTCAATCCAAATACATTCCATCCAAATCTAATCCAATCCACCCATTTGCCACCCCTACTGGAAGCTTTAATTCATGGATAGTGGAGCCTAGGTACAAGACTATTATAACAATGCTTGAGGAAATAAGGTCAAGGTGATGAGAAAAATAGGTCAATTGAGAGAGTTTTCTGATACTTGGATAACTAATATTTTCCCAATGGCACTAAAAGTATTGCAGGATAACAGATCAAAATCAATGAAGTTTAACCTTGAGTAGAATGGTGAATATGATTTTGAGGTTAAGGATAGTTGGGGAAATACTTTCATAGTGAATTTGAGAGATAGAACTTGTACTTGTAGGTCTTAAATGTTAAAAGGTATACCTTATTGTCATGCTATAGCTGCACTATATTTTAGAAGATTCGAACCCATTAAGTATGTTCCATATTGTTATACCAAGGAACCTTACCTCAAGAATTATAGTTACTTCATTCATCCTGTTACTAGTATGTGTCACAACCCAGACCGTCATGAGTGGCACCCACCCAACTCTCGGATGAGGGAACCATTAGAGTCCAACTCTTAGCCTAGCCTAACAGCTTAAAACCAGTGCAGGAAAGTAAACTAGCAATCTTTCATCAATAAAATCAACTCTATAAATAAAATAAACTGCGAAAATCCCTCTCTAGAATCTGAAAGTCATCGTACCAAAAACATCTACCAAAAACTAGAGTACGGGGATGCAACCCAAAAATAGAAATAGTCTAAGCCCAAAACAAATGAGCTACAACTTAATAGATGGAAATCAAGGCAGCTTGGTCGAACAACTCACCCTTGATATCTCGAAAAGTCTGGCCTACAAGTGAGGTCGTGCGTCAACCGCCGAAATATTTTCTGCACTCACAAAAAGACAAAAAAGTGCAGTATCAATACACAACCACCGTGTACTGATAGGATCATCAGCCAGTTCCAAATAAAATAGTGTATGAGTTGTACAACAATCAAGTAAGAGTACAGAAACACATAGGCAAGTCAACAAGTATTTCTAGACTACAAGTCTCTACCTAACTTGTCCCACATGTAAACCACTTCACAGTTATGATCAATAATCCACAACAATAATAGTCATACCTCGTTATATATCCCAGACCCACCCTGGATCCCCTCTATACAACACCTAAGTGTCAGATATACAACCCGATCTACACCAAGATCAAAACTCATAACACAATATAACAACCCGGCCTCTCAAGGACCAAATGACACAGCCACAATTCATAATCACAACCCAGTCCACTCAGGGAACCATCAATAAAGATGCATTAGTATTATCCCGTACCAGGCGTGGTACCCGAGTAAACCGTTAGTATATTTTATACCAGGCGTGGTACCCGAGCTAACTGTTAGTATTATCTCGTACCAGGCGTGGTACCCGAGCCAACCAAAAGTCAAACAATCCATAGTCAAAAAAATAAACAATCAACTTGTCAACCAAAAAGCACAATACAACGTTCAATTTACCAGACTGCTAAGCAGGAGTATTAGACATTTCTAATCATTCCCTAAGTAATGCACCTCATACAAATACTTAGATAAGAGTACTTAAACACACAAAGCATACATGAAGCAAACCATCACCTACCTCGAAATGATCCAAAGCTCTACTCGATCGGAGCTTTCCCATTTTCTGAAGTTCTTGGTCTAAAATAATGCACATTAATCAAGAATCAATCTTTATGGCCTAAATTTCACCCGGATTACGCAAAATCTCAAACTCTAGACCACCCATGATCATCCCACTTTTTTTTTTCCAAGTTTTTCCACCATTAATTCACCTAGTTCTACCATTCTTATGGAAACAATTAGGGAATTAAGATCATATGATCATAAGGTATTAGATTTAACAACACCCAAGAACTTCTACACTTAGAATCCCCCTCTTTCCCCGGATTCTACCCTCTTAAGTCATTCCAAACCCTTCCCCAAGTCTACTCCTAGCAATTTTACCACATAGGAAAAGTAGTACGGAGTTCAGGGAGAAGAAACCTTACCTTTGGGAGGAAAAATGATGAAGAATGGAGGAAATTCGCCTGAAATCGCCCTAGCCTTTCTCCCAAATGAACATGTGAAAACTGAAAATTTTTGGGGAATGTTTCTGCATTAAATCTCATCACGCTCTGCTATAGCAGTACCGTTGTAGCAGAGTCAATCGCTATGGCGGAGGTTGACCAACTTGACTTCTGCTATAGCAGTAATTTTTCCGCTATAACAGAGGTCACCATGGCGGAGCAGTAGCACTTGTCACGGACAAAATGTTGAGAATTATCCAAAATTGGTCCATTTTATATGAAACTTATTTTCCAGATGTCCTGGAATAACCCCTTCACGTCAACCTCAATTTCGAGAGTTCTGCTTACCCGAATTCGATTCAGAAAAGTCTCTCGAACTCCTTTATGTGTTAGCTACGAGGAATACTAGCTCAAATAAAGACATCAAACCCAATCCTTACCCGGATTACCCTAGACCATACCTCTCTCTAAAATTGGCCGAGACTAGCCTAGCCCAGAATTTCAAACTCCCAAACCTGGAGTTTTTTAACTCTAAAAATTAGCACGAATGGTTTACCCATAATGACGGACCCGGTCATTACAACAGATACCAATTTACTCATCGTTCATCCCCGAATGTTCAAACCCAAAAATACGAAAAGATAAATAAGGAAAGAGTAGTACCTGTATCCTCAAACAAGTGAGGGTATTTGTCCCGCATGTCCCTCTCGGTTTCCCAAGTGGTTTTCTCAATCGGACGATGTTTCCATTGAACCTTTACCATACTGATCACCTTTTTCCTCAATTTTCGGACATCCCGATCAAGAATCAAAACTGGCTCCTCTTCATAGCTCGAAGATCCTTTTCAAGTAACACCTCATCCCACTTGATGATGTAGTCTCAATCCCCATGGTATCACTTTAGCATAGATACATGAAACACCGGATGGACACCCGACAGACTAGGCGGCAGTGCCAATCTGTAAGCGACGGGCCCTACGATCTCAAGAACTTCAAATGGTCCAATGAACCGGGGGCTGAGCTTGCCCTTCTTACTGAAACACATTACTCCCTTCATTGGTGATACCTTCAGCACTACCTTCTCATCAACCTAACATTCCATGTCCCGGACCTTGCAATCCGCATATTCTTTCTGCCTGGTTTGGGCAGCTAGCAACTTGGTCTGAATGCCCCTCACATTCTCTTTCGGTTCCCTCACCAAGTCTATGCTCAAAGGCTTTACATTGCCTTCCTCAAACCACCCAATCGGTGATCTACAACCTCTCCCATACAATGCCTCGAATGGTGCCATGTCAATACTGGAGTGGTAACTATTGTTGTACGAGAATTCGCACAATGGTAGAAACTGGTCCCTCTGACCTCCAAAGTCCATCACACATGCTCTCAGCATGTCCTCCAACACCTGGATCATCCTCTCTGACTGACCATCAGTCTAAGAATGGAAAGCTGTACTAAAGGTGAGTCGAGTTCCCAACTCCTCATGCAACATTCCCCAAAACTTGGAGGTAAACTACATATCCCTATCTAAAATAATGGATAGTGGTACTCCATGCAACCTCATAATCTCCTTCACGTAGATCTTAGACAATGGTTGTGAATTATAATCTACCCTGACCAGAATAAAATGAGCGGACTTGGTCAGCCTGTCAACGATGACCCAGATTGAGTCATACTTCCTCAATGTCTTGGGAAGACCCACCATAAAATCCATGGCTATCCTTTCCCACTTCCACTCTGGAATGGACATTCTCTGAAGTAGTCCTGCAGGTCTCTGATGCTCATATTTTACCTGCTGGCCGTTCTGACACTTGGACACAAAATCAATTATGTCCCTTTTCATCTCGGGCCACCAGTAATGCTAAGTCAAATTTCTGTACATTTTAGTCACACCCGGATGAATTGAGTACCGCAAACCATGAGTCTCTGCTAAGATGTTCTGAATCATATCATCAACCCGAGGAACACAAATCCTTCCTATGAAATTTAGTACTCCACCAGAGTCTAACGCGACGTCCCTGGACTCCCCGGATATTACCTTACCTCGAAGCTTACTTAGTTTTGGATCCTGAAACTGCTTGGCCTTTATCTCCTCTATGAAAGTGGCTCTGACCTCAATACTGGATAACACCCCACCTTGTTATGAAATACCCAAGTGCATGAACTTGGACTCCAGTGCCTGAATTTCCCTTGCGAGTGGTTGTTTGGACACCCCCAAATAAGCCAAACTGCCCATGCTAAGTGTCTTCCGGTTCAATGCGTCTGTCACCACATTAGCCTTACCCAAATGGTACTGAATAGTCACATCGTAATCCTTCAACAATTCCATCCACCTTCTCTGCCTCAATTTGAAGTCCTTCTGAGTGAAAACATGCTGCAGGCTGTGGTGATCAGTGAACACCTCACACTTGACACCATAGAGATGGTGTCTCCAAATTTTGAGTGCAGAGACCACCGCTGCCAACTCTAAATTGTGAGTCAGATAATTTCTCTCATGCACCTTCAACTGCCTAGAAGTATAGGCTATCACATTCCTATCATGCATCAACACAACACCCAAACCAGAATGTGAAGCATCACAGTAAATAATAAAGTCTTTACCTTCAATCGACAAGGACAAAATAGGAGCCGTGGTCAGAAGTGTCTTAAGCTTTTGGAAGCTCTCCTCGCACTTGTCGAACCACACAAATGGCACATCCTTCTGTGTCAGCCTTGTCAAGTGAGTAGCAATGGAGGAAAAATCCTTAACATACCTCCGGTAATAACCTGCGAGCCCAACAAAACTCCTCACCTAAGTCACAGAGCTAGGCCGAGCCCAACTCTTGACTGCCTCTATCTTCTGAGGATCTACCATCACCCCATTCTCTGACACTACATGCCCCAAGAATGCGACCGAAGTCAACCAGAACTCACACTTGGTGAACTTCGCATAAAGCTTTTGTCGCCTCAAAATTTCCAACACTATACGAAGATGTTTAGCATGCTCCTCCCTACTATTGGAGTAGATCAAAATATCATCAATGAAAATGATGACGAACGAATCCAAGTAATATTTAAACACTCCATTCATCAGACCCATGAATGCCGTCGGTGCATTGGTCAAACCAAATGATATCACTAAGAACTCGTAATGCCCGTACCGAGTCCGAAAAGCAGTCTTAGGAACATCTTTGGGCCTAATTTTCAACCGGTGATACCCTGAACTCAAGTAAATTTTTGAAAACACCGATGCACCCTGTAACTGGTCAAACAGATCATCAATACAAGGTAGAGGGTACTTATTCTGAATGGTAACCTTGTTCAATTGCCTATAATCTATGCACATCTGCATACTACCATCCTTCTTCTTTACAAATAATACCAGAGCACCCCAAGGTAAAGCACTGGGATGGATAAATACCTTATCTAGGAGTTCCTGAAGCTGAGTCTTAAGTTCTCTTAACTCTTCCGGAGCCATACAATACAGAGGAATGGAAATGGGATGAGTGCCCGGCTCCAAGTCAATACAAAAGTCAATATCCCTGTCCGGAAGCATACTCTGCAAATCTGCTGGAAACACCTCTCGAAACTCTGAAACAACTGGAACTGACTCAATATATGGGGACTCCACACTATCATCCCAGAGATGAGACAAAAAGGATAAACACCCTATCCCCACTAGCTTTCTAGCCCGAACGAACGATATAATCCTGACCGGCTTAGACCAATACACACCTTTCCACTGTAGCCTATCCTTAATCGAAATCTCCAGAGCCACAATCTTGGTGTCATAATTCAACATAGCATGATATGGGGATAACCAGGTCTTCCCAAAATAATGTCAAAGTCAACCATATCCAGGATTACTAAATCTACCCAAGTATGCAGCCCCACAAAAATAACCGAACAGTTATGATAAACATGAGTCACAACAACTGACTCTCCAACTGGGGTAAAAACATGGATAGGGGAATCAAGCATATCACATACCCAGTCCAGACCCAATGCAAAACTCACAGACACATAAGAATATGTAAAACCTGGGTTAAATAATACTGAAGCCATTTAATCACAGACAAGAATAGTACCTGTAATTACCGCATCTGATGACTCAGCCTTGGTCCTCCCTGGAAATGCATAACAATGAGACCGGTCATCAATCCGGGCAACCTCCCTAGCTGGCTACGCCGCGCCCCTATCTGCGCTGCCGTTCCCTCTGTCTCCCCGATCTCCCTGGAAGTTACCTCGCCCACCTAGTGGACGACCTCTAGCATGACCACCTCTACCTGCCTCGACCACAACCTTGGGCTGCTGCAGAACCTGATTACCGGTCTGCCCCTGAGGTAACTCCCTCTTAAAGTGTCCCAGATCACCACAATGAAAATAACCACGATCAAGTGCAGGCCTGCTAGCAGATGAATAAGAAGCTCCCTGCCTCTAGGAGTTGAAAACTGCTGATTAGGTCCTGGAAGACCACCTGTAGCAGCTGGCAGAGCTGACTGAATAGGACGGGCTGAGTATACCTGCTGATTCTGACCCCTGGAGTACGAAGCACCATAATTTCCCTCATTCTGGGGCCTTTTGGCCAACATCTTAGCCTTCCCCGCCTGCCTGACTCCTTCAAATTTCTTTACATAATCCACCATTTCATTAAAGCCTTTCCCTGAAGAAGTCATGTGCACAGACAGTACCTGAAGCTCAATATTCAAACCTTTGATAAATAATCGAACCCACTTCTCCTTGGAACTCAACAAATGCGTAGAAAAATGAGACAAGGCATGAAACTTTGCCTCATAAGCAAAGACTGACATGCTACCCTACTCCAAATTCAAGAATTCATCCTTCTTCCGGTCTCTCAAAGTATGGGGTACGTACTTCTCGAAGAAAAGAGAGTGGAACTGCTCCTAAGTAAGTGGAGGTAAAATGGACGACCGACACTCCACATAAGATCTCCACCACTGCTTGGCATCACCTTGCAGCTGGAATGTGATGAACCCAACCCCATACTGTTGCACAATGCCTAGCTTGTGTAACCTCTCATAACAATCTCGTATTAACTCATAAGCATCTTCCCTGTCAATACCCTGAAATGTAGGAGGCTTCAGCTTGAGAAACTTGGCCAGCATTTCATGTTCATTTCCTGTCATCACTGGGCCTAGCATTGGCCTGAAGAAGTCACCTGTGCCTGAAACTGCATCTATCCTAGGAGCCGTAAGATCTACTAGTTGAGTGCCTAGAGCCTGATTTGCAATGTCTGCGGGTATGGCTCCAGCACCAACCAAACCACTCAAGAAGTTCCAATCTTGCTGAAATGCTTTGGGCGTCATAGAGGGAAGGCCTGCAACTCCAGCCGGTGCCGCCTCTGCCTTTGCCTGCGCCCCTTCATCTTCCACAACAACTTCCACTTCCTCGACAACCTATTCCTGAGGTGGGGGAGGGGTTGCCTCTCGCGATCTTGCAGCAGCTTGAGCCCCACCCCTAGCGGGTGTGGCTCTTCCTCGTCCTCTGCCCCTTCCCCTGCCTCTACCACAGACAACCGAGCCTGCTGCTAGAACCACCGGTCTAGCTCCGTTGTTCCTTATGTTAACCATATGCGGACAGAAGAGTGAAAGAGTTAGATACCAATTTGTATCACCAGATAACAATTGGAATCAAGTTATAGCACGATGGAAGAGAGAAAAAATAGTTTCCTACAGTCCTATAGCCTCTCGAGGAAAAGTACGGACATCTCCGTACCGTTCCGCAAGACTCTACTAGACCTCTTTTGGTACAATGTGATCAACGAACCTAGGGCTCTGATACCATCTTTGTCACGACCCAGACCGTCGTGAGTGGAACCTACCCAACCCCCGGATGAGAGAACCATTAGAGTCCAACTCTTAGCCTAGCCTAACAGCTTAAAACCAGTGCTGAAAAGTAAACTAGCTCATCAATAAATCAACTCCATAAATAAAATAAACTGCGAAAATCCCTCCCTAGAATCTGAAAGTCATCGTACCAAAAACATCTACTAAAAACTAGAGTACGGGGATGCAACCCCAAAAATAGAAATAGTCTAAGCCCGAAACAAATGGGCTACAACTCAATAGATGGAAATCAAGGCATCTTAGTCGAACAGCTCACCCTTGATATCTCAAATAGTCTGGCCTACAAGTGAGGTCGTGTGTCAACCGCCGAAAGATTTTCTGTACTCACAAAAAGATAAGAAAGTGCAGTATCAGTACACAACCACCGTGTACAGGTAAGATCATCAGCCAGTTCCAAATAAAATAGTGTATGAGTAGTACAACAATCAAGTAAGAGTACATAAATACATAGGCAAGTCAATAGGTATTCCTAGACTACAGGTCTCTACCTAACTTGTCCCACATGTAAACCACTTCACAGTTATGATCAATAATCCATAACAATAACAGCCATACCTCATTACATATCCCGGACCCATCCTGGATCCCCTCTATACAACACTTAAGTGTCAGACATACAACCCGGTCTACACCAAGACCAAAACTCATAACACGATACGACAACCCGGCCTCTCAAGGACCAAATTACACAGCCACAATTCATAATCACAACCCGGTCCATTCAGGAAACCATTAATAAAGATCAGAAATATAAGAAAATAAACCCATACCAGGCGTGGTACCCGAGCCAATCGTTAGTATTATCCCGTACCAGGCATGGTACCCGAGCTAACCGTTAGTATATTTTGTACCAGGGGTGATACCCGAGCCAACCGTTAGTATTATCCCGTACCAGGCGTGGTACCCGAGCCAATCAAAAGTCAAACAATCCACAGTCAAAAAAATGAACAATCAACTTGTCAACCAACAAGCACAATACAACGTTCAATTTACCAGACTGCTAAGCAGAACTATTAGACATTTCTAATCATTCCCTAAGCAATTCACCTCATACAAATACTTAGATAAGAGTACTTAAATGCACAAAGCATACAAGAAGCAAACCATCACCTACCTCAAAATGATCCAAAGCTCTACTCGATCGGAGCTTTCCCATATCTCAACGTTCTTGCCGGTTCTTGGTCTAAAACAATGCACAATAACCAAGAATCAATCTTTATGGCCTAAATTTCTCCCGGATTACGCAAAATCCCAAACCCCAGACCACCCATGATCATCCCACCCTTTTTTCTGGGCTTTCCCTCTATTAATTCACCTAGTTATACTATTCTTATGAAAAAAAATAGGGAATTAAGGTCACATGATCATAAAGTAGTGGATTTAAATACACCCAAGAACTTCTACACTTAGAATCCCGCTCTTTCCCCAGATTCTACCCTCCTAAGTCATTCCAAACCCTTCCCCAAGTCCACTCCTAGAAATTCTACCACATAGTAAAAGTAGTACGGAGTTCAGGGAATAGAAAACTTACCTTTGGGAGGAAAAACGATGAAGAATGGAGGAAATTCGCCTGAAATAGCCCTAGCCTTTCTCCCAAACGAACTTGTGAAAACTGAATATTTTTGGGAAATGTTTCTGCATTAAATTCCATCATGCTCCGCTATAGCGGTCCGCTCTGCTACAACGGTACCACCGTAGTGGAGCCAACCTCTATGCCGGAGGTTGACCGACTTGAATTCCGCTATAGCGGTAATTTTTCCGCTATAGCAGAGGTCGCCATGGCGGAGCGGTAGCACTTGTCACAGAAAGAATGTCAAGAATTCTCCAAAATTGGTCCATTTTACAACATACTTATTTTCTCGATGCCCCAGAACAACCCCTTCACGTCAACCTCAATTTTGGGAGTTCTACTTACCCGAATTTGATTCTGAAATGTCTCTCGGACTCCTTTATGTTTTAGCTATGAGGAAACTTGCTCGAATCAAGACATCAAACCCAATCTTTACCTGAATTGCCCTAGACCATACCTCACTCAAAAACCGGCCGAGACTAGCCTAGCCCATAATTTCAAACTCCCAAACCCAAAGTTTTCTAACTTTACAAATTGGCATGAATAGTTTACACATAATGACAGACCCGGTCATTACAGTATGTAAATGTGGCCACAATCATTCAAACTTTCTGTTATACCACCTACAATAGAAAAGCTTCCAGGCAAACCCAAAAAATATAAAAGAAAGGAGCGGATTAAAAACAAGACTGAAAAGCTATCAAAAAAGGGTGTTTAGATGACCTGCAACACATGTCATGCTAATGGTCATAATAAGAGTGGTTGTCCTTTGGCTACACAAATTGCTACAGATCGGGGAAGGAAAAGACAAACAAGTTTAATAAGATCAAGTGTGGATTCTTCTGCAGTACCAACTCAATCTCAACCAAGCACTAGCAGAGGAAGAGAAAGACCAAGAGGTTCTACAAAACAGGTAACACTTGAACTGTAAATTACTAGTAGTTCAATTTTTCATTCTCAACTTTTTCTTATGTACTATAGGCAGCTACTGTTGCTGCTGTTGTTGTGGGTGGTGTCACTGGTGTCATTGGAATGGTTAGAGAAAATGTTGCTGCTATTAGTGCTAATGGAGTAGGTAGATAAAGAGGAAGTGCTCCTAATTCTAATGAAGCAGGTAGAAGAAGAGAAAGTGCTCCTAGTGCAAATGATGCTGGTAGAGGAAGAGGAACTAGTGATTCTAGTGCTTCTACTATTGGTGTCACTGGTAGGGGAAGAGAGGCACCTTTTAAAAAACCTAAAATGGTTGAAATGGGAGTGCTACATATATATAAGTTAAAATTTTACATACATTTGTGATTTTAAAGTCAATCTTCTCAAGTCTAAGTTAAATTATTTTTGTCAATGCAGCTCAGAATGCCTATGAACTCCTTCATAGTGATATGAAATCTTGAACATCACAAACCAAGATCAGGTGTCAAATAAAAAGAAAAGACTACTGTGATTCAAGAAGGACTTGAAGATATGAGAGAACAAAAAAGGATGAGGACAAGATTAAAGGCTACTAAAATAAATTATTTGAGCAAAACAAACTCATCAGCTTTTCAGTAAATAAAGAATAGATTGATTTTATATTTTTTGTGTATTTCAAACAGTAGTGACTTTCACTTGACTTAACTGCGACTGCATTATTTTGGTATGCTATTTATAAATAATTATGCAACTGTGACTGTATTATTTTGGTATATTTTTGTAAATAATTATGCAATTGTGACTGCACTATTTTAGTATATTTAATAAAGTCACAATTATGCAGTTGTGATTGCACTGTTTGACTATATATTTCTTGAAAAATTTAAGTAGTTGTGATTGCACTTTTTCCATATGTTTGTTTGAGGTTGTAATGCAGTTATCACTGCATTATTAAGTGCAGTCTTTGGTATGACTATACTTGCACTTTTTTTGCAAATACTATGCAATAAATACTGCACTTACAATAAGTAACTTGTCACACATATATCCAAACAAATTAAACAAGTACATTAGATTGATAGACCAAACTAAAGTTTATTACAAAACAGGCTATACCAAATTAATTTCAACACAAAAGGATGTTACATTTCATCTAACAACATCAAAATCCTAAGGTAACTTCATTGAAACTTTCTTCATACATATATCCCAAGCCAATAGCTTATAGCTATAACTAGTAAACAAGAATAAAATACAACAAAGAAGTGTACATTCACCCTAGTCCTCCCATTAGTAATTCTTCTCCACCTCTTCTCTCTTTCTTTGATCTTCTCGATTTCTTCGTCCAACTTCTCCAATTTCATATCAACACAATTATCATCTTGTTTGAATTCCTTAGGCTTGTCAACTTCTTCAGAAGCTTCTTCAACTTCATTAGCAGATGTATGATTTTCAATATATTGAGAAGATTCAATTAAATTCTCAAGCTCACCTAATTTCTCGATTAGTTTAGGAATCACAAATTTGAACCTCAGATCAATTTCTTCTTTATCCCTCCAACATCAAAAATCATAAGATCTTGGACCCTTTAATGATGAAAAATAAAGAAGACACTAGTATTCAATCAAATATATCAGGATAATTGTAAAATTTGATCGTTACTCCATAATAAGGACATGGTCAATATCTTCTACCGAAATTCTTTGAAGTCCATGATGTCTTCCAATGCACCAAAAATTTGTGATTACAGCGAACTTCTTGCTTCCAAGAAGAATCATTTTCTTCCGTATAAATTCTACTCAAGTTAACTGACCTCATTGTATGCTACAAGAAATTACGTAAAATTCAAAAAAATATTGAAAGTAGAAGAATAAAAGAAAGGAACCCCTAACAAAACAGTAGATGAAGGAGATGGCTTATACCTTTTTTGAACAAACAATAGACGAAGGAGATGGATTCATAAGCTAAAAGAATGAGAAAACAATCTTAATTTTTTCATCAATTTCATAGATTGAGCAGATTTTGGGTAGATTGAAGAAGAAAGAGAGGTAGAAAATTAGGGTTCTTAAAGAGAAAAAATGAAGTCGAGTTGGATGTCTCATATGACTGCCAAAAGAATTTTAAATAATTTTTTTATTTAAAAAAAATATTTAATAGGTAATTTTTTTTATTAATGCACCCATTTAATGAGTGTCAACACGCGAGCTGGGATAAGGTGCGAAGGGTTGATTTTAATTCAGTTTAAAGTTATTAAGGGGGGTACATAATTGCCCGTATAGTTAAAAGGCTAAAGTAAGTTTTGCGGACAAGTTTAAGAGTGTTTCGATGTCTTTTCTCTATATTTTAAGTTATTAATTATTACGATTTATAGTAATTTCTACATAATTTTCAAGTAATATATATTACTTTCTCTGTTCCAATTTATGTGGCATTGATAGAATTTGGAGAGTCAATCAAATTTTTATGTCTTTTAAATATTTTAAGTTGTTAATTATTGTAATTTATAGTAATTTTTACGTCATTTCAAATTAAATAATATATGTTACTTTCTCCGTCTCAATTTATGTAGTACTAATAGAGTTGAGAGTCACCCAAAATTTTAATGTCTTCTAAATATTTTAAGTTCTTAACTATTGTAATTTATAATGCATTTTTACGTAATTTTTAAATATTTAACCGATTAAAAAAAAAGATAAACTATTTAAAATTGAGAAAATACACAAAAATGACAAAAATGCCCTTACTCTATAGAAGAATGACAGAAATCACACACATCGACGAAAATATTTAACCGATTAAAAAAAGATAAACTAATTAAAATGAAAAAAATACACAAAAATAACAAAAATACCCTTATTATATAGAAGAATGACAGGAAGTACACACGTTGACTGACAACTGTGTGCTTCAATGCTCTTTTATATAGTAGTAACTACTACTATTATATAAGTGAGAATAAGCTACCACCTCATGGTCGACATGCTTACTGACCATAAGGGTAATTATGACATTTAATAAAAGTTGAGCTTGTCAACGACGGACATGTATTGAGAATTTGTACCATGTCCCATGTTGACTGTAAAGCCATTTATTTTTCCATTCAATTTCAGTTTCGCCCCTTTCACTATAAGTGTAGGGCCTTTCTCGTGCTACTTTTTGCCTTTAAATTTTTGATTTATTTCAATATTTATTCTCAAACATTTTAATAAATATAGTCAAAATATGGAGCACTTTTAATTGTCTGAAAAGGTCATTATCTCCTTCCCACGTGCAAGAACCCACATCCATCAAATTATTTATCAACTTAAGTGTTCTTATCATTTGGACATGTGAAAGTTGTGGGCCATAGTTCTGCACCTACTCTATTTTTTCTCGAATTTCTTTTTTTCTTTGATTAAATATTCTTTCTTCAATTTTATGTGCCTTCAAAAAATCAAAAGTATATTTATAAATTAAATTTCTTTCTTCAAATCTAAGAACTATTTTAATTATAAAAAAAAACTAACGCTAAGTATAATCCTTGTTAATATACATAATTGCATAAAGAAACACTTACTTAATATATATAAGACATTGAGTAGCAGTAGCTTAGCCACATATAATGAAGGATAGTAAATTATCATCCTTCGTCAAAAAATTATATATATATATATATATATATATATATATATATATATATATATACACATATATAACTTGTACAAAATATATAAGTCAAAAGTTATTTTTTATATACATATATTAAATCTTGAATACCCTTAATAAATTTTTTACTTCGCTACTAAATGAGTAGGGTTAATATTCCAATGTGTGAGCTACCATAACCTCTACTTTGTACTAGGGGAGTATGGCCCGTGCTCCAACACTATATCATTTTATTATTATAATTACCCAAAGAAATGATTAAGTTATTCAGGACCTCAACTAATTAATAGACAAAAATATTGCACGACATATTTATTTTTTTGTAGTGGTAAAGTACTTGCGCATGTTCAAATGTTACAAAAGGGAGGATTGAGTTATCACAGACTAAATCACTATTCAGTCAAAGTATTGCATCACTATGAACTATTTTACAATTTAGATACAACCTCTCAATAACATAAAGTAAAAATCATCACAAGTCGTAACATATAAATGATAAAATACAAATTGAGCTATTAAACTTCAACACAAGCAACACATATGGTGTTTATTTAAAATATCCCCACTCTCATAGGCTTTCCCGGTATGTTTGATGTTTATAAATTTGCATCACATCAATATTTTTTTTTTCATCAATTTCTTCCCATCCCAAGAGGTGGAAGCTTTATATACTCCCTTCTCTTTGTCATGAGTGACCTCCAACTGCAAGAAACAAAAGAAGGACACATACTTTATATTGATACGAAAAAGATGCAAAAGTCACTTAGATGGTTCCTATTGCAGACAGATGTTGAAAATACTAATGCAAGCGCATACCGACAATTTCTTCACACCAGGAGAATTTAGTGGCATGCATCCAACACCCACCGCAAGGGTAGCAGAAAAAGATAAAGTGCGATCACTACAGCGAGAGAGGTGTTGCCTAGAACAAGAACCATGGTGTATTCAAGCGCAGGAGATCATAACTACGCTTAGTTAGAAATAAAGCATCATGCAATTATGCATTATATTCAGCAAATCTGTTTCAGAGTGGGGTGATAACTCTGTAATAGTAACACCTCTCTGTCCAATTAATCGAAGTGAAGCATTAGGGGACGGAGTACGAGAACTACTTAGAAGGTTTTGATTCTTCAATTCTCAGTATCTCGTCCGCCGTTGTAGAAGAAGCACTTCTTTTTTATCAGATCAGAGTTGTTTATACATATTGCATCATGCTTTATCTGCTAAGTAGTGGTGCCTATATTTTGCATGAGCAAAAAGCTGTACGTATGACCTTTTTCTCCATACGCATATCTATTGCCAAAAATATATGCAGTTAACACACAAATTTGTACTGCTAAATAAGAGAAATTTTGTGTGTCAGATAATAGGAGAATTGCGTGCAAGCATTTCAAGATCACAACAAGTCCAGAAATTCATGAGAGGAACATAATGGCAAGATAGTAGATTAACCATCTTCGTCCTCTCGTTCAGGTCATGATTTTTACAAAGTAAATAATACATGAGAACAATAATGGAAAAAAATAGACAGCAAACTTGATGTCACATCTTCATCTGTTAAGTCTCCACTATTCTACTTCTGAACTAAGGTGGTTCATACATTAAAAAAGAGTCAGGAAGAGGATCACGGTACACTGTAATAAGAAAATATATTTCACCAGCCTTACAAAGACCTACACAGATTACAATGATGAAGAACACAATATTTTTCTCGAGGCAAATTGAAAGAGAGACTATATTTCAACACTTGGTTGCTGAGTTGCAAGCATCACTTTCTTTTCATTCGTGATCTTAAGTTTATACTATTCACGACATTTAGATCTCCTATCAGTAAGCTTTTGAAAAAAATCTATAAAGTCCAATAATGGTAGCTTTTATCATACCAACCTATTTTATGGGTTGTTATATGAACTAACGTATCTTGCATTGAGTAAATTACTGACAACAAAAGCAGAAAACATAAGAGAAGCAGAGAACAATGCTCTGTAAATATGTCAGTACTTTATACTAGCTTGTTTCAGAGGAAAAAAGAGTAAGATATATATATATATATATATATATATATATATATATATATATATATATATATATATATATATAGTGAGATTATCTTGCTTACTACTGCTAATCGTGCTTCCTACAACAATTAGTCAAATTAGTAGTACTATTAGAATTATATATACAATGAGATTACCTTGCTTACTACTGCTAGTCATGCTTCCTATAATAACTAGCCAAATTAGTAGTACTATATACATGAGAAAATTTCAATAAAGAATACCAATATAATTTTGTCAACTACCGAAAATTCGAATCCAAAAATTGCTGGAAAAATCCTTTTAGGAGGAAAAAGAAACCATACAATGGTTAAACAAAAACTGGAGTAATGCGTCATAATTGTAGATCTATTCTTACCCTTTAAAGAATAGTGGCCTCTAAAATACTCTGCAACATTGAAAGATGAGATGGTATAAGAAGATTTGACGGTGTAGCATCAGACGTGATGGTGGAGTAGCAACAAGAGTTTGTGGAATCACCTACATGATCCATCACATTTTATTTAAGAATTTGCAATTGAAATTAAAAAAGAGAGAAGCCAAAAAGACACAATAGTTACATAGCAATGTCTACTTAACCAGTGTTATGATATACGTATGAGCTAAGAATTATTGAAAGAAAATAAGGAATTAGCTTAGAAGCTAAGCACTTTAGCGAGAAAAAGGAATATGTCCAGCCGTTAGAAAAAGTATTTAGAAAGATAAGGGAAACCAACCAGCATGCTCTGATTCTTGTGTAGCATTGGAGCTGCACCTACTCGTACGAAGAAATTATTTTTTGTGAGCAGGGTATCAATGTGTGTGAGAACATATTATATATTACATATTAATCAACTAAATCACAATTAAAAAAAGCTACATCTAATGTCACATTTACCTATCAAATATATCTTCTCGATCTTTCTTTGGCATATTGGACTTTTTAATCTATTTACTAAATGTGTTTTTCATTCTGTAACCTAACAGACACGTAGCGTATCACTTTCTAATTTTGATTTTTATGCGGCTCTAATCCCCTAACATCCTTTACGTTTTGTCTATTTTCATAGCCTTCTTGTTGCTCGAGTGATTTTCTTTCTTCTACTCTTTTTTCACTGTAAAATATTGGTAAATTTATTTATAGTATTTGTATAATATAACAGAGATGAATTTGAGCCTTTTCTCATATGTACAAGCTATTTTTTTAATGTCATCTAACCAGCAGAATGGAAAGTATATTCACTGCGTATTTCAGCAGCTAACAACAAAACTTTTACTACAATTGTAATACATAAGGAATCTTAAGCAGAGAGAAAGATATTGAACAACATAATACGTTCTCAATTGGGTCTCGAATGGACTGCTAGAAATTAATGATAGGAATATATTGAAACAAAAATAACAGTGTAACAATTTGATCCCTCGTTATTTTGAAAATTACGATGTCATGAATTTAGAAAATGATTAAAATATGTTTTGATTTAAAGTGGGGTGACGTGACAAAAAAATTTAAACTTTTCAATAATTTTTCTAGGCTGACGTCACTCCGCTATAGTGGACAATTCTCCGCTAGTGATCAGCAACTACTATAGCGGTAAGTCGGAAAGCAGCAGCCTGAGTTCACGATTTTAATAAAGGACTTCTCCTCCTCAGTTGAAAAACATATGAAGTTTAATCCAAAAACCCTTCTAGGCTGCTTCAAAACTTGGGAGCCATGGGAAGGAGTGATTCCGAGTAAAGGAACGCGAAACCATGGATTTTGGACTCATCATCCACCAGGGAACGCCTTCACGGAGCCACAAAATGCATTGTGCAGCTGCTTGGCTTCCAAGTAGGCTAGGTTCTTTTCATTGAGTAGATTTGACCTATTTTCATTTCATATTGATTGTATAGATGGAAAGGAGAATCCATGCTTAGGCCTTTGGGCACGGAGTCTGGAGGATTGTTGTGTTTGGATTGGTTAGGATTGAAAAATGATAAAGTTGGGATGATGTGTTGCCATATTTTGGGTTGTTTACTATTTTTATGTGTTGTGTGATGCTAGAACCTGGGATTTAGACTGTTGGGTAGGTTCGGGGATTCGAAAATGCTTGGGTAACTAAATGACTAGCAAGAAAGGGGTTTCAGAAATGATTTGATATAAAGGAAGTAGAATAGCAAGAATGGCTAAAGTACCAAGGGTAGGGGATGTCTTCCCCATGTTGTATCCATCTTAGAAGGAGTCCAGAAATGATGTAGCTACTTGTTATGTGTCCGAAGGGGTGAACAGGGATTTAGTCTTCAGACGTGATTCAAGATTGAGATATGTACCCGAGGTTGGGGTAGGTGATGGTTACTATTTTCCTAATATACAATATGTGCTCATGTACTATCTCTTAGTATTGTATGAGTTTGCATGCTTAGAGAATGTGATTATGAATGTCTACCTATCCTATGTCAATTGTGTGAAATGAACTAGGTTTGATTGCTTGTTGGTTTACAAGTGTGATGTCGTTCATTATTTTATTGATTTGTTGGATTGTGTGTGATATTCGATTGGCTCGGGTACCACACCTGGTATATGTCATATATTGGTTGGCTTGGGTACCACGCATGGTACGGGAAAATTATCGGTTGGCTCGGGTACCACACCTGGTACAATATTTATAATGGTTGGCTTGGGTACCACGCCTGGTATGAGTTTGATTAACTTGCATTGATTGTATTCTATCAATGGTCCCTTGAGTGGACCGTGTTGTATTCTTGAATTGTTACTATTGCATGTGGTCCATAAGAGGTCGGGTGATTATATTTAAGCGTAAGGTTGGTCTTAGTGTAGATCGAGGTTGCATATTGAACACGTAGGTGGTGCCCTAAAGATCCGTGGTTGGTCCGGGAAATATGGAAGGGAATAGGTTTCATATTATCGTTCATTGTTAAGTGATGGTTGAACCTGTTCCATACTATTATTAAGTTGAAGGAAGATTGAGAGTCTAGAGCGATATTGCTGGCTATTATTATTGTGTTGGAAAATTGTCCTAGGGATCCTTGAGAGATCCGGACACTTGTAAGTAGCACCATAAAGGTAGTTGGTATGGTTAGGCAGTTAGTTGGGTTATTTCTGGGTTTTTGGTCATATGGATTGACTTGAGAAACAGAGTGGTAGTCCGGGTCTGGAATTAGTGGTCGGTCTAGCGTCAAAATAACTTGGGAAGTGTAAGGGTTAGTGTGACTTGGGAAGTCTAAGGGTTAGTGTAACTTGGGAAGTCAAAGGGTTAAGGTGACTTAAGAAGTCTAAGGGTTAGTGTTACTTGGGAAGTCCTAGGAGTCAGGGTGCAGAGTCTCCAAGTGAGAGAGTGTGCAGTGGAAGGGATATGAAGGCATGGGTTGATATCGAGTTTTGGTGAAGGTGGATGTCTGAAGTATTGTAGTTAATTGCACATTTCCCTTGATTTCTTATATGATGGTATGGAAGGGATTCAGGTCGATCGATGATGCCTACCAGTACGTGCGTTTGTACTGATTCTACTCTTGTTATACCTTTTGGGGTATAGTCTGGTTGCAGGGTCGGTGATATTTTATAGGTATATGATGACGGTGATCTTCAGCAGCTTCTACTCTTCGTTCTATGGTGGGAGCCGTGTCCTCTTATATTTTTTCTGTATTACTCCTGTGGTAGCTCTTCTACCTATTTAGACTAGATCCTAAGGAGGGTTATTTTCTAGTTGTAAAAATGATTTACTGCATTCTTTTGTAAAGGGTTTTCCTGAAATAAAAGGTTGCAAATGTTTTCATGTATAAAAAGGAAGTTATCTATAGTTATACTTGTTTTTCCGCAATTACATGTTGGAACGGGTGGTAAGGTTTGTCTATCTAGGTTCTTAGAATAGGTGTCCACACGGCCCAGTAGTTGGGTCATGATAAATGGTATCAGAGCCTAGGTTACCGGTCTCCCAGTACAAGAGCAAAATGTCAAATAGAGTCCTGCAGATTGGTGTGTTGACGTCCACATCTAATCTTTGGGAAGCTATGAAGCATTCTAGGAAACACCTTCTTTTCTTCATTCCTTTTCATGCGGTTCATTTACTTGCTTATATGGGTTGAGTCCAATTGGTATTTCTCGATTCCAATTGGTATCTCAACAAAGTGAAGGATGTCATTGGACTCCGATTGCGATGAAACAAGCAAGAGAATTTAGAACCGGGAAGGTTCCAATTGGTATCTGGCCTGAGAGGCTGTAGTAAAACTTGGGTGACCGACTGACAGTCACCCATGGGGCGAATAAAGATTAGTGTATATGACTTGATTCTATTATAGCTTGAAGCCTGAAATTTTGTGTGTTACAATGCTTGTATGACTAAAATTGTTGGTATGTGATTGATTAACTTACTATGAGTGTTGGGTCTGAAGAGAGTCATAGGTTGAAATTAGTGTACTTTTGGTTTGTGATAAAATGCTATGTGCCTTAATTTGAAAAGTTCGTATCACTTTTTGAGAGGGGACTCATCATTGGTTAAGATGGTGAAGGGACAGGACCTATGACTGTAGGGAAGCTTCAGTTTCAGGACAGTTGGGACTTGGTTGGGAACCATGGCAACAAGGGGGTTATTCTTGTATGATAGCGGGAATGTGTTATGGTGAATAGTTTCTTCATGTGATTCGATTTTGATTGGTGATAATTGGATGCTAAGTTTTGATCTGTGCACTGCCAAGAATGGTCTTCGGGTGTTGCTTAAGACCATGGCGGGGTTTATAGGATTAATAATGATAACCGGGAATGGGGATGAGTTATTCTACTACAAAATTTAATTTTCTGGGCTGCTACCATTGGGACTGCCATAGCGGAACTGTACCGCTATGGAGATCCCACTATACTGGGAAATTTACTGCTATGGTGGTACTGCAATAGGGGAGTGACACCATTATAGCGGGGAGGCACGGGGCAGAATGCCTGCCCTGTTTTCCTCTGTTTTTCCTTCCACTTTCTGGGCATCTAAAAACGATAGTTAAGCAAGGAGCTGCTAGGTAAAACAAGGAAATCATCCATAGGACTAATATAGTATGCATATAAAGGAAATTGTGTGAAACTAGCATCCATGTGATTAAAAATGAGGGGGAAAAGGAAGGAGAAATATCGTCTAGTATGTGCCCCAAATGGGAGAAAAACCCAAAAAACAGTAAATGTTCTTAATAAAAGAGGGGGATCGGAGGTCTTAGGCCTCATCATCACTTAGGAAGGGGAACTCCTGCCTGTCCTTGGGATCAAGGGTGGGAAGCTCCTGATCAGGGGCGGCGCAAGTGAGCATGACCTTAATGGTCTTTCATATCGGGGCATACATGCGATCCCTGGAGTGCCTCTTCTTATCCTCTTTCTCTAACTCCCTTCGGAGTGCAGCAAAATTCTGAGCGGAAGGGGGCGGGGCTGTACCTCCAGCAGCAGTGTCCTTCATAAACCTCTGGAACGTAGCCATATTCTCCTCAAGGTGGCTGCTAGTAATCAGAGGTTGAGGCTGGGAAGGAACAAGAGTGTCATCTTCATCATCGTCAACATCCTCCATAGGCTGGATTCTCCTTGCCTCATCCACCTTCCTCTTCTTCTTAACCGTGAGCGCTTTTAGCCGGAGAGGGTTGAAGGCATCATCTATATCTACCTCCTTGTCTGTATGATCTACGAGCACCCCAACCTGCCCGCACAACTCAGACACTAAACCAGGAAGAAAGGGGCCTTTCTTAGGACCCTGGTAGAATTCTTTCCACTCCGAAATAATCTGGTCCACAACATTCATAATGATTTCCTGCATGGCAAAAGCAATCACCAAGGCCCGAGAATAAGTCACGTTGGTGGTGTTGCTCGATGGGCGAATTCTCAGGGACATGAAATTCAGCCACCTCCTAACATCCATAGAAAAGTAAGCACTGGTGATGCCCTTAGCACTAGGCCAGTAGACCTGATCTCTGAACTCCTCTTCCACGAAAATATCCCTCAGCCAAGTCATAGCCCACAGTTGAGCCTTGGCCTCGTAAGCTGCATTTGAAATGGGAGGCACTCCTAGCACCTCATTGATAGTCCAGGAGTCCACATGTACATCCACCCCTCGAATGTAGATGGTGGGGTTGGGATCATCCTAATGGACAGTGGGGAGTATAGCATAGAACTCCCATACCAAACCTATATGCACGGGAGGAGGAGAAATCACCAATGGGCCCCAGCTAAATTCTTGGAGACTGCAGCAGAAGGCGGCTGCATTCTCATCCACCCTATCCATCTTGAAGACCCTCTCAAAATAGAAGCCTAGCCTGCGGTAGTCCCAGAACCTATCCCGACTAGCATCATCGGGGAACATCTCATAAGGATACTCAGGCACTTGTTCGCCAGTCATTGATTTTGTTAACCTGTAATGTAGCTAGGAGAGGGGTTAGAACTTGATATAGCATAAGGGAATGAGTTTTGGAAGGGGAGAATTTCTAAGTGTTAGCCTGGGAAGGCTACTATTTTACGGTCTTCTGCTAAAGCAGATGATCGTTCACTATAGCGGAACCGCTATATGTAATGACCCTTTAGTCATTTTTGCATTTATGATTTCTTTGAACTGTTAGAGCTTGCCTGTAGTGGACCCAAGTCATTTATGGCTTATAGGGGCCGGTGATTTGGTTCCCTGGACGTTCATTTGGTCGTTATGGCTGTTTTCCTATTTTAGAGCTTTAACTTAGGAATTCGTTGGCTTCGGTCAACATTCTTGGTAAATGCACTCAGAATCAAATTCCAATAGTTTTGTTAACTCCGAAGCGTGGATTTTAGTCTAGATAGACCCTTGGTCGGGGTCTGGGAGCTTTCGGTTTTGTTTTGTTTTGGTTTTTATATTTTCTAGCCAGTTAAACTTGGAAGTTTGACTTTGGTCAACATTCAGAGAAGACGGCCTCGGATGGAAATTCCATCAGTGTTCTTAGTTCCAGAATGTTGACTTTGGGCTAGAGAGACATTTGGTTTGTGTCCCGAGGCTTCCAGACTCATTTTGGGTATTGAGTTTTGTTTTGGTAATAGGTTGGTTTTGGGCATTGAGCCTAATTTTTCTTTAACCGAACTTTGTTGGGGTTTCCATCAGTTCTGTTGTAATGACCCTTCCAGTCATTTACATATTCTTGCCTTTCTTCTACTTCTAGAGCTTGCCTATAGTGGCCTCAAGTCATTTATGGCTTGCTTGGATAGGTGGTTCGATGCCCGGGCCGTTTGTTTGGTCTTTTTGGCCGTTCCTTGTTTAGAGTTTTAAGGTTTGCAAATCATTGAATTCAATCAACATTCTTGGTGAACATGTTCGAAATCAAATTCTGACAATTCCGTTAGCTCCGGAGCGTGGACATTGGTCTAGTAGGACCTTTGGTCGGGATCCGAGAGCTTTTCAGCTTGAAATTCTCTCTTGTTCAATGTTTTCAGGCCAATTGAGCTTGTTTGATTGAATTTGGTCAATATTTGGAGAAGACGGCCTTGGATGGAAATTCTGTCAGTGCTATTAGCTCCGGAATATCGAGTTTAGGCTAGAGGGATCATTGGTTTGGGTCCCGAGACTTTTGGACTTGATTTTGGCCATTGGGTTCCGTTTTGAAAATAGTTGGCCTAAGGTTGATTTTGGGCGTGGGGTCGACTTTTAATTAAATCCACCTCCGATGGGATTTTCCTCATTTCCATTTGATCCAGAATATCGTTTCTAGTCAAATAGCTCAGGTCTTTTTTGTTTGCGGTACCCCGGATGCATTCCAGGGGACCCAAAGTGTGAAAATCTGCCCTTGGCAGCTAGTTGCTGTCATGGCACTTTTTGTTCTTCACGAACACGGGGAGCTGGCCTCGTTTGCATAGTGAATTTGGCCAGCCGACCCATTTTGTCCTTCACGTACGCAGGCCTTGGCTGCATTCGCATAGGCCATGGCAGGCCACCTCTCTTTTTGTTCTTTGCGTAGGCGACGCCATAGCCACGTTCGCGAAGGCCAAGGCAGTCAGCTTAAGTTAGCTTTTTCCTTCTTCCTTTCTCATTTTCTCCAAACATTTCCCACAAGATCCTCCATTGCCAAAGACCTCCAAACCTCCAAATTCCTTCATAATTGTTCCTTACTGGTTGGAGGGTAGTTTGTTCATCGATCCTTGCTCGATTATCGACTTCTAAAGTGGGTAAGTAACTTATTTAATTCCCGTTTCCTCCATTAAATCCCTCTTTGATTTCTTGATGGGTGGGCTGTTTTGGAGCTTTATTTGTGGTCCGAATCCGCTCAAATTTTGAGCATGTGCTCCCGGGATAGTAAGAAACACATTGGTGTTTTTCATTTCCAGTTTTGGGTTATGAGGCCCACATGCCCGTTTGTGACCCAGATTTTGACCCGGTTATGTTTATAGCATTATGGATGTCGTTAGTCTTGTTTTAATGCCTAGATTATTGTGTTGATAGTAGTTTTTTAATTTGGAGCTTCTCAGAGCAGTTTGAGCTTGGACAACACCATCCCTGCAGCTAGTCATCGAATGACAGGTAGGTTATGGTTTCTCCTATCTAGACTCTGCGTATATAGACTATAACTGCACTAATTAGTATCTTTGGGTGGGTTGTTATAGGTTGGTACCCTCAGACCTTGTCCGCCTTTTCTGTCCATTTATTTCATATGTTGATTGTAGTATTCGTGTAGTATTGTATATTACCCTTGTGGTCCTGTGTGGCATTGTATTGACTCTGGAACATAGAAAGTTGGTTATTTGGGAATGTACGTGAGTCTCGGACATAGAGATATAATTCTAGGCTGGTTATGTCTGCTGTAGAGCTATTGAGCCTGTGCAGCGCCGATTGGAATGTTTGTGAGCCATTTTAGGCTACTCAATTATTTTCGAGCATATCATACATGAAAAAGGTTTTCCCTGCATGATTTACTACTGATTTGGTTTCAGGCCTACTATAAATGATTTTCTAAACTCTGCATGGCCCCGAGGGCCAGTTTTTGGTAAAATTACTTCAAAAGGATTTTGAAATTGGCTTTTATGAAACCTCTTGGAGTAGAGAGGATGTTACGATGATTTGATTAATGGTTTTCATTCTGATACTAGGCTCGATTGGGACATATCGCTTGACATGATTTTCCACAGATTTAGACTCGGATATGAGCCGGGCTTCCTATTTAGGGATTTTGACACTTGATTTCTGATTTAGACCTGAAAACTCTCTAGGCACCCTTTATAAGGGTTACTGAGATTTGACTACTGATTTAGACTCAGATCAAATCTGGGCACGTACTATGAGATCCTAATTATTGAGTTACATTGAGTTTCATGTTGGTATGTGGTCTACGAGTAGACCTCCATGGACCCTACCATTCTGGACCAAGTGCTACAGGCCGATGGTGACCAAAGAGAGGGGTGTACAACGTAGGAGAGGTACTCGAGAAAGGTCCTTCTATGAATCCTGCCTCTATTGGGCCTTTGGGGCACCGGAGGGGGTAACATACGACACTGTGATCACACTTGGTTCCAGATTCATCATATCATATCATCATGCATATTTCAATTGGATTCCACCCTTGTTTGTTGTGTGTTCAGTGTACACTCTGGTTGTATGGGCAGTTCGAAGTTTTGTTTTCACTTGATTGCATTCCTCAGTTGTATGGGAGGCCGTTGGGACTGTAGGTAGATTATATTACTTCCATCATTTTATAAAGATGGTTATGGCTTTCGGTTCTTGGTGGATTAGCGAGTTTTAGCCTGTTGATGCTCTGTGTTTTTGGACTTTGAGTATTGCGGGGCTAGTGAGTCCTAAATTATTGAGGCTCTAATTGTGTAGCCTTCTGAGCGGTTGTGGGGTATTGAGTTTTATTCCTTGTCATGGTTTTCATTAGCGGATATGGGTGCTTGTTGTTTAGTTATTCCATCATACTTGAGAGACTGTTGTTCATCTATTCTTGTCTTGATATTGATGACCTAAGCATGTTTCTGTTAGTTTATGGCTTTTATTTTGATTGTTGAATTACTCTCCTGCTTCCCTTTTATGTTGAGGTTACCGGTATACTGCCCATCTCTTTAAACTCTCTCTTATATTTACTATTGTTGCAAGGATCCCAGGTGCAACCTTCTTCCTTCTTCCACCTGTGTTTCTGTGTATGTATATATTCTATGCTAGCATGTTTTACTTGTAACTCTTGGTTGATTATTCTTGTGCTAGTTCCTTGTGCTTCCTCCTTGTTTTCCGTGACTATTTCTTTGTATTTTTGCTTATTATTGCTTTTATATTTTTATACGCTTAGTCAGTCGATGATGCCTACTGGGGACCCATTACTTAGTAATTGGTGCTCATACTACACTTCTGCATCTTACTGGTGCAAATATCAGTTGAGATTTTGCCGTTGATCGCGTTGCAGACTCGTGCAACTTTTGGATATTCAAGACTAAGGTGAGCGCCTGACGATCGGGGCTTGACCACATCTCATATTTTGTACTATTACTCTTTGTATATTCTGAGATAGTTGTACTTATAATTTTGTTACTTCTAGCACTTGTATTCTAGTAGAAGCTTTTGTACTATCGATACCAAGTCTTAGGGTTGGTGTAGTTTCACTTTGTATATATTCAGGTTATTACTTATGCTTTGTCTATCTTTACATTCTGCTTTTGCTTATTTTTTTATGGTTCATATTGGTTAGGTAGTAGCCCATTACTAATCATTTTGGGCTACGGGGATTGGTTCGCCTACTGAGGGGTTGTAGGTGCCATTATGACCTGAGAAATTAGGTCTGGACAGCTTGGTATCAGAGCTCTAGGTTCACCGGTGTCATGGTACATAAGCAAGTATCTAAGTAGAGTCTTGTGGATCGGTATGATGACGTCCGTATCCTATCTGCGGGAGGCTACAGGGCATTGTTAGGAAAGGTTTCATCTTTTTGGCTCCTTATCGTGCGTTCCTGGCTCTATTGACTTCTAAACTTTGGTTGTTTCATTCCTTCTTAGATGCCTAAGAGGATTTCGACAACGATTAGTGTTGAGGCTTCTGTACTTGTTGCTTCAGTGCTTTCGTCAGCGCCAAGACTTTAGAGTGAGAGTAGATTGCACCAGATATGGGTTGTGGGACCAGCCCAGCCTCTAATTGGATTCATAGCTACCCCAGTTCTTCAAGACATCATGGCTAGGACCCTGAGTCCTCCGGTGGGTGTTTCAGTACCCAGTTCTTTGAGTGGTGCTTCAGTTAGGGTTGAGCTTCCAGTTCTTCAGTAGGGTTATTTGTCAGTATTGGACTATGAGGTAAGGTTTCACGATATGGTTAGGTTTACTACTAGGACTATGCCTTTAGAGTTTTATAGGGTTCAGAGCTTCATTGGGGGTTTGATTTCACCGCTCTGCTTGGCGACCGAACATTTGGTTACCATTCAGATAACCTTCCTTCAAGTAGTGGATCATGCTTTAGCTATCGAGGGTTTGTACCGTGAGGCTTATGGGGGTAGTGCTAAGAGACATCGTTGCTAGGATAGTTTTCAAGGTTTCTAGACTCGAGGTAAGGGATTCTCTTCTAGAGATCGATTCCATTGCTTCTTGTCTACCAGGCCAATTTCAGTTACTCCACAGGTTTCAGAGGGTGGTGGTACAGAGCATGTTGAGCTTAGAGGGCATGGTACGAGTTAGATTCTTCGAGGTTAGCTTTCAGGTTGTGTAAGATGTGGTGGCCGGCCAGGTTAAGTGAGATCTCCTTGCTTGTATATACCTAGTGGGAGTTGTTTTTAGTGTGGTGGTCATAGGCACTTTGCTAGGGATTGTCCCATAATCCCACCTTTCAGTCAGCAGGGTCAGCAAATGTTATCTCACAGGGCTTCAGTACCACTGGCTAGAGGTGGAGTGCAGGGTAGTAGGGGTGGTCCCCAGATAGTTAGAGCTGGATTTCAGGCCAGTGGTTCAGGTAAAGGTTGTTGTCAATGCGGTGAGCATGGGAACCTTACTAGGAATTGCCCCAAAATTGTGTATCTCGGTCAACCTAGTTATTATGATTGTGGAGAGATGGGTCACATTTATAGAGCTTGTCCCTGGCGTGGGATGGTTGAACCTTTAGCTTCGACTACTAATTCTAGTGTTAGACTCCATCAGTCCAATGCCCCTCTTGGTGGACCCGAGGTAGAGGTTCCTGATATCGTTTCTCTAGGTAAGGGTTTTGTTACCTTTGGCTTGTGATAAGTTCTGCTCATATTGCGATTTTATCCCTCCTATCATTTATTTGCTTATATGCTTAACTGCTACTTGTTTAGTTGTTTGACTACCTGAGTTGTAGTGTTTATCCATTATTTTATTGGTAGTTTATTCCTTAGTAGTAGATGGGGGTGAGTTATCCTTGTGAGGTGTTTACCTGGAGTCGTAGCTTGGGGTTAGTTCTTCTTAACTTTTCTGGTTGATTCTAGTCCCAGTTTCATTGTGGCTCTAGACTTGTGTTGAGTCTTCTCTTTTGAGAGGACCTAGATGGTTGTTGCCTAGGCTATTTTCTAGCATTCGCTAGGGGTTCTTGTTTTTGTTTTGGTGTTACCGGTGCTTGTGCTGGAGTTTGAGATCTTGTTTTGAGTTTAGAGGTGTTGGTTATGCTAGTGAGCATACTTTGGCTTTTCTTTCTCGGGTGATTAGCGTTGACCCTCTTTGTTTGGTTAGTTTAAGAGGTTGGTTGGTAGGTGGGTTGCTCCCATAGTCTCCTTCAATTTCTTGTCCAGTTGGGTTGTCTTATCATTTTCCCCTATTCCAGTCGGAATGAATTTTGATCATAGTTCTCTGGATGAGCTTTTGATTTTGGCATTGTGATTGGGTTTTGGCCTTAGCATTTTTGACTAAGTGTTGACAGAGCCTCGTGGCTGAGTTGAACTCGTAGCATTCTGGTTGAGTCGAGAATTCGGCCCATTCTTCTCCTGCCTTGTTAGGTTTTGACAATGTAAGTATGGGATCTAAGGGAATGGCTCCAGTTTCTTAATTGAGAAAGAATTTGTAAGGTTCAGTATATGCTAAGAAAGGGTTTGGTTTAGCTGAAATAGGAGGGAGATGACTCCTTGTTCAAGCTTGTGTGTTCTAGTAGCTGACTGAGGTGACGACTGAGAGATTGCTTTGGATTTTGGGTTGGTGACTTGATTTGATCGACTTTAGATTGCAGTAGCTTTCCCTTCGATTAATTTAAGGTCAGAATTCCTTCTAGTTTGATATTGAGGTAGTGGCTATTCCCAGTATTACATTTGGGAGCTTGTTGCATCGGCCTTGGCTTCCTTATTTTCTTCTTTGGGGGAAATAAGTCTCAGTAGCAGCTATGGATTGGGAAAATTGCATATTCAGAGCCTAGTGGGCTCCATGACCTGATTGTTCATCGACAGCGTATGGGTCTACTTATGGGTTCCGACAGAGGCATTGACTGGCGATTGAGATTGAGTTTCAGAACCTTGGGCTAGCAACTGTGGCATTTCAAATCCGAATGGTGTTCGAGTATTTGGATTAGCAGCAGTGTTTCTTAGAGTTTGGGGCTTAACTGATGATTATGGACTTTGTGGTAGGATTACCACACTCCTTGCAGAGGCTTGGTTTTGGTTTAGGTCTGTTGGGCAGGTTTCCCTAGTTAATTCGCTTCCAGTTGATTCAGACTTGGCACGGTGCAACGAAGTTGGGTTCATCCTATAATTTGGAAATTTCTCCGTCAACACAGGGTGTTTATGCATGCCTTTCCTAACTCTGGTGTGCAAACTTCAGTTGGGTTTAGATGGGTTATTCAATTGGGTTCAGTTATCGAGTTTGATATTAGAAAAAATGTTCGTTCTTTGGTTAATGGCCAGTCGTGACAGGTAACCCCTGTTTCCAATGATATGCTCGAATTGTTATCTTGGATGGCAAAGGCTAGTAGACTATAGTTTGTCTTGGAAAGAGTTTGAGAAAAATGGGTGACTTTGTTTGTCGTAGATTATAAGTGAGAACTATAGATCTCCGGTGTGTCAGTTGATGCTTCGAGGATGGTTTGAGTGTTCGACTTGTATGCAACTTCCTATTTTTAGTGCAAAAGAAATCAGGCCAGAATTAAAGGTTTTGCGGATCAGCGGGTTCATGAGTTAGTGTTTTGGGCTGATGGTTTATGGGTGCTCTTTGTTGTGGTTTTGAGGATTCGAGTTCAGTGTGTTGATCGCCTCGGTTCTCTGGTTTCAGTGTTGTGTCAGTGCCTTCCGGGTGAGATTCTCGAGGTTCAGTTTGGGTTGGTAGACCTAGTAGAGTTTAACTTTGGAATCTAGCTTGGCTAGTATGAAGTTTAGGCTTGGTTTCCTTTTTGTGGTTTTGTTTCATTGGGTATCGTCTGGTCGTAGAGGATACCTGGGTTGTCTGAGAGAGTAGTGCGGGCTTCGTATCCGCTATTCTTAAATCTCTAGTCTTTCCTTTTTTCTTAACTTTCGAGGACGAAAGTCTTTTTAGTAGTGGATAATGTAATGACCCTTCCGGTCATGTATGCATTTCGCCTTTCTTTTACTATTAGAACTTGTCTGTAGCGGCCCCAGTCATTTATAGCTTGCTTGGACCGGTGGTTAGGTGCCCGGGCAATTTGTTTGGTCTTTTTGGCCGTTCCTTATTTAGAGCTTTAGGCTTTAGAAATCATTGACTTCAGTCAATATTCTTGGTGAACATGCTCAAAATCAAATTTTGACAGTTCTGTTAGCTCCGGAGCGTGGACTTTGGTCTAATAAGACCTTAGGTCGGGATCCGAGAGCTTTTCAGCTTGAATTCTCGCTCGTTCTGTGTTTTCAAGCCAGTTGGGCTTATTTGGTTGACTTTGGTCAACATTTAGAGAAGACGGCCTCAGATGGAAATTCTGTCATTGCTGTTAGCTCTGGAATGTCGAGTTTAGGCTAGAGGGACCATTGGTTTGAGTCCCGAGGCTTCCAAACTTGATTTTGGCCATTGGGTTCCTTTTTCGAAATAGTTGGCCTAAGGTTGATTTTGAGCGTGGGGTCCATTTTTAATTAAATCGACCTCCAATGGGATTTTCATTAATTCCATTGGATCCAGAACACCATTTCTAGTCGAATGGCTCAGGTCGTTTTTGTTTGCGGGACCCCAGATGCGTTCCCTGGGATCCAAAGTGTGAAAATCAGCCCTTGGCAACTGGTTGCTGTCATGGCACTTTTTGTTCTTCGCGAACGAGGGGAGCTGGCCGCGTTCGCATAGGGAATTTAGCCAGCTGCCCCATTTTGTCCTTCGCGAATGTGGGCCTTGCCCGCGTTCGCATAGGCCATGGCAGGCCGCCTCTCTTTTGTTCTTCGCGTAGGCGACGCCTTAGCCGCGTTCGCGAAGGCCAAGACAGTCAGCTTAAGTTGGCTTTTTCCTTCTTCCTTCCTCATTTTCTCCAAACATTTCCCACACGATCCTCTATTGCCAAAGACCTCCAAACCTCCAATTTCTTTCATAATTGTTCCCTACTGGTTGGAGGGTAGTAGTTCATTGATCCTTGCTCGATTATCGACTTCTAAAGTGGGTAAGTAACTTATTTAATTCCCGTTTCCTCCATTAAATCCCTCTTTGATTTCTTGATGGGTGAGCTGTTTTGGATCCCCATTTGTGGTCTGAATCTACTTAAATTTTGAGCATGTGCTCCCGAGATGGTAAGGAACACATTGGTGTTTTTCATTTTTGGTTTTGGGTTATGGGGCCTACTCACCCATTTGTGACCCAGATTTTGACCCGGTTATATTTATAGCATTACAGGTATCGTTAGTCTTGTTTTAATGCCTAGATTATTGTGTTGATAGTAGTTTCATGATTTAGAGCTTCTCGGAGCAGTTTGAGCTTGGACAACACCTTCCCCTTAGCTAGTCATCAGAAGACAGGTAGGCTATGGTTTCCTCTATCTAGACTCTTTGTATATAGACTATAACTCCACTGATTAGTATCTTTGGTTGGGTTGTTATAGGTTGGTACCGTTTGACCTTGTCAACCTTTTCTATCCATTATTTCATACGTTGATTGTAGTATTTGTGTAGTATTATATATTACCCTTGTGGTCCTGGGAGGCCTTGTATTGACTCTGGAACATAGACAGTGGGTTATTTGTGAATGTCCGCGAGTCTCAGACATAGAGATATTATTCTAGGCTGGTTATGTCTGTTGTAGAGCTGTTGAGCCTGTGCATGGCCGATAGGAATTTTTGTGAGCCATTTTGGGCTACTCTATTGTTTGCAAGAATATCATATATGAAAAAGGTTTTCCCTGCATGTTTTACTACTGATTTGGCTTCGGGCCTATTATAAATAATTTTCTAAACTTTGCATGGCCCCGAGGGCCCATTTTTGGTAAAATAACTTCAAAAGGATTTTGAAACTGGCTTTTATGAAACCTCTTGGAGAAGAGAGGATGTTATGATGATTTGATTACTAGTTTTCATTTTGATACTAGGCTCGGCTGGGTCGTAGCGCTAGATATTATTTTCCATGGATTTAGACCTGGATAAGAGTCGAGCACCCTGTTTAGGGATTTTGACACTTGATGTTTTATGTAGACCCGGAAACACTTTGGGAACCCTTTATAAGGGTTACTGACATTTGACTACTGATTTAGACTCAGATAAAATCTGGGCACATAGTATGAGATCTCGATTATTGAGTTACATTGAGTTTCGTGTTGGTATGTCGTCTACTAGTAGAACTTCATGGACCCACCATTCTAGACAGAGGGGTGTACAGCGTAGGAGAGGTACTCAGGAAAGGTCTTTCCATGGATCCTACCTCTATTGGGCTTTTGGGGCACCAGAGGGGGTAACATATGGCACTACGATCACACTTGGTTCCAGATTCATCATATCATATCATCGTGCATATTTCACTCAGATTACACCCTTGTTTGTTGTGTGTTCAATGTATGCTCCGGTTGTATGGGTGGCTAGAGGGTTTGTTTTCACTTAATTGCATTCCTCGGTTATATGGGCGGCCATTGGGACTGTAGGTAGATTATATTACTTCCATCATTTTATAGAGATAGTTATGGCTTTCGATTTTGGTGGTTTAGCAAGTTTTAGCCTATTGAGGCTCCGAGTTTTTGGACTTTGAGTATTGAGGGGCTAGTGAGTGCTGTATTATTGAGGCTCTGATTGTGTAGCCTTCTGCGCAGTTGTGGGGTATGGAGTTCTATTCCTTGTCGTGGTTTTCATTAGCGGATATGGGTGCTTGTGGTTTAGTTATTCCATCCTAGGGTTATATTTGAGGGACTGTTTTTTGTCTATTCTTGTCTTGATATTGATGTCCTAAGCATGTTTCTATTAGTTTATGGCTTTTATTTCGATTATTGAATTACTATCCTACTTCCCCTTTATGTTGAGGTTACCGGTATACTGCCCATCTCTTTAAACTCTCTCTTATATGTATGCTTCTTTCTTTCTTCTTCTACCTGTGTTTCTGTGTATGCATATTTTCTGTGCTAGCATGTTTTACTTGTAACTCTTGGTTGATTATTCTTGTGCTAGTTCCTTGTGCTTCCTCCTTGTTTTCCTTGACTATTTCTTTATATTTCTGCTTATTATTGCTTTTATATTTTATACGCGCTCAGTCGACCGATGTTGCTTACTGGGTACCCATTGCTTAGCAATTGGTGCTTATACTACACTTCTGCATCTTTCTGGTCTGGATATTAGTTGAGCTTCCGCCGTTGATCGCGTTGGAGACTCATGCAACTTTTGGATATTCGAGACTAGGGTGAGCGCCTGACTGTCGGGGATTGACCACGTCTCATCTTTTGTACTGTTACTCTTTGTATATTCGAAGACAGTTGTACTTATCATTTTATTACTTCTAGCACTTATATTCTATTAGAAGCTTCTGTGCTATCGATACCAAGTCTTGGGGTTGGTGTAGTTTCATTTTGTATATATTCAGGTTATTGCTTCCGCTTTGTCTATCTTTATATTCTGCTTCCGCTTATTTCTGCTTATGGTGCGTATTGGTTAGGTAGTAGCCCATTACTAACTGTTCTGGGCTACAGGGATTGGTTCGCCTACTGGGGGATTGTAGGTGCTATCATGACCTGAGAAATTAGGTTGTGACATCCATTGAGTCCGAAATGCTATTTCTTTTACGTTAGCATAGTTCTTTTGTGTGCGCAGGGTCCCGGATGAGCCTTGTGGGCTCTCCCAAAGAGTTTTTCCCTCTTGGTTTTTGCTGTTGATGGTTGTAGGTACATGCATCATGCCTTAATCATGATCATGAGGACTTTCCACACGACCACGATAAAGGTCCTGTGGACCTGGTACCTTTGTTCTTTGCGATCGTGAAGTTCCCTTCACGACCGCAATATTATCCCTTCTTTCTTGCTCTATGCGATCGCGAGATCCATCCTCGCGAAGGTGATGAAGCCTTTTTTGCCTTGTTCTTTGTGACTTCATGGCTAGTCCTTGCAATCGCGATGGTCTAGCCAGCGTGGTCCTCGCGATCGCGTGAGGTCTCTTCGCGATCGCAATGAAGGACCTCTGGGCAGTATATAAGCTTCTCCCTTCATTTTCTTCACCCAAAAACCAAAAAATTCAATTAAGCTCAAGCTTCATAATTCTCTGCATAGCTTCAAGTCTTGGCATCTGGGTGAAGTTTATTGGTTTCGTGATCATTTCCGTATCTCCAAATTAGTGAGTCCCTTGTTTATTCAGTTAAATTTGCCTCTTTGATTCCTAGATTGTTCTTGTTATTGGTAGGCTGTTCTAAGCCATATTCTTGGCCAATTTCCTTCAATATTCTGAGCATGCAATCACGAGAGTGTGGTGATCACTGTATGCTTGTTCGTTTTTAGCTTTGGGTTGCAGGGCCCATGGGCCAGCCAGTGACTCGAATTTCAATCCGGCTATAGTTATAGCGATATGGGTATTGTTAGTCTTGTTTTAATGTGTAGTTTGTGTTCTTGATAGTTTGATTTCTATTTGGAGCTTCTCACAGTGGTTCAAGCTCGGACATCATCATTCTAGCAGCTTGTCATTGAACGACAGGTAGGTTACAATTTAACTCCTCTAGACTTTGCATATATAGGATATAATTGTACTAATTAGATTCCTTGGGTTGGGTTTATTAGCTTGGTACCACAGACCTTGTCCGCTTTTTCATGTCAGACTCATTTTGCTTTCTTCGATGATTATAGTGTTTGTTGTAGAAGATATTATCTCCCTTGTGGTCCTGTGTGACCTTGTATTAACTCTGGACCATAGATGGTGGGTTATTTAGGAATTTTTGTGAGTCTCGGACATTGATATCGCGATCATAGGGTGGATATCTGTGCTGTAGAGCGATTGGAGCCTGTGCAGGGCCGATAGGTTGATTATGAGATGTTGGGCTGCAGTTTGTGATTGAGCAGGTTAATTTAATGCATATAAAGAGGTTTTTTGCATGATTACTATGATTTTGGCTTCGGGCCTACTATTTATGATTCTTTCTAAACCTTGCATGGCCTTGAGGGCCCATTTTTGGTAAATGTCGTTATAAAGGGTTTGGAAATGATTTTTAATGGATATTCTTAGGGTAAGAAAGTTAATAGGTTGATTTTTAGACTACTACTAGACCTGGCAGGGCCGGAGTGCTAGACCTACTTTATGATTGTTTAGAAGTGGTACTAGACTTGGTTAGGCGAAGCAACAAACTTATTTTACTACTGTTTTAGACCCGGTTATGTTCGAGCACCCCTGTCAGAGATTTTGAGACTTATTTCACTAATTTAGACCCAGATAGGTTCCAGGCATGCATTTCGAGATTGGGTTACTACTTTGGATCCAGATTCACCCCAAACTATTACTTTTAGGTTACGAGAGTTAGTATGTGGTCGAGGACCTCCATAGACCTTGCTGATCTGGACCTGAGGCTACATGCTGAGTGTGCTAGAGGAGGGGTATACAGTGTAGTTGAGGTATACGGGCCGTGTACTTCCATGGATCCTACCTACTGGGCATATCGGTGCTGGAGGAGGTACATACGGGGTTACTATTCCACCTGGTTTTCACTATTGCATCATATCATCCATTTGTGTGAGATTCCACTTTTGTTTGCTATTTTCTTAGTGTATGCTCCAGTAGTATAGGATGCCGAAGGTTTTGTTGTCACTTGATTGTGTTCCTCAGGTGTATGGGCCCCCGTAAACTTATTCTTACCCTATCACATCTCTGACACTGATTATGGTTGTTTTTGGGTTCACTCCATGTTCTACTTAGCTTATTGGCATCTTTTAGTAGTAGAATTGGGTTTTAAGCATGATTAGATTAATTCCTTCTCTCCTTCCCTTCTTTCACTTGAGGTTACCGATATACCGCCTATTTCTAAAACTTTCTATATATATTGTTATTGCGAGGATCCCAGGTGCGTGATTCCTTTGTTTCACCTGTGTCTGTGCAATATATATTCTAGTAGCTAGCCAAGTTTGTTATTTTCTTCTTGTAGTCTTCTGTGCTAGCTTCCGTGTGCTTATTTCATTGCTTTCTGTGACTACTTGCTTCTATTTTGCTATATTACTTCTCTTATATTTTATATGTGCCCAGTCGGCCTATGATACCTAATGAGTACCCATTGCTTAGAAATTGGTGGTTATACTATACTCTGCATTTTTTGGTGTAGATCCTAGTGTGATCTATCGCTGTTAGCTCATGGAGACTCGTGCGAGGGGATTTTGGAACGTCCCAGACTGAGGGTGAGCTCTTTGTGGCCGAAGCTTAGCTTTTAGCCGGACATTTGGGATGGTTTTAGCTTCTATATACTCCTGTTATCCCTTTTCTTTATTGTATATCCCTTTCTTCAGCTTATTTTATGTTTTCTTCCGCCTGCCTATTAAATAGTATCCCATTACTAATCATTCTGGGTTATGGGGGTTGGTTCACCTACTGAGGGGTTGTAGGTGCCATCATGACCAAGAAATTGGGTCGTGACAGCTTGGTATTAGAGCCTAGGTTCTCCAGTATCATTGGTATAGGGGCTAATGTCTAGTAGAGTCCTGCGGATCGGGGTGGAGACAACCGTACTCAATCTTTGGGAGGCTACAATGGAATCTTAGGAAACATGGACCTTTTCTTGCTTCTATCTCATGCATAGTATCATTGAAATTTTCTTGAAATCTCACTTGTGCTAATTCATTCTCCCACAGATGGTTCGTACGAGGTCGTTGACATTCGACAGGGGCAAGCCTTTGACTCTAGCACCCCCGACACCAGATAGGGTCGGGGAGGTCGTAGAGGTAGGGGTCGAGGACGTGCTCGAGTAGCGGCACCTACTAGAGCTCCTAGGGTTGAGGTTGAGCCTGAGTATGAGCCCGAGGTTGTTTTCGATCAGCAGCATGTGGACCAGGGGACAGCCCAGTTGCCACCAGCTCTAGTTCTTGCTCAAGTATCAGCTTCTGTGCCAGCATCAGCCCTAAATCAGTCTTTAGATATTCAGGGCCTACTTCTACAGTTAATGGGCATGATCGAGGATCAGTCCACTGGGGTAGCATAGACCTCTGCTCAGGGGGCAGCCCTGGGTGCACAGAGTTTAGGAGCGCAACCTACCATTGCGTCTTCCCATGCTGAGGTTATTATAGTTTCATTTGTTGCACAACCTCTTGCTCCTCTCCCAGCTATGACAGAGATAGAGTATAAGGCTTTGGGTAGGTTTCTGAGGTTGGCACCTCTGAGGTTTACTGGTACTTCAGGACAAGACCCACATGACTTTATTACTACTTGTGAGGGAATGTGACCCATATGACTTCATTACTACTTGTGAGGGAATGCTACACCATTTGGCCTTATTGGAGACTCACAGAGTTAGATACACTTCTTATCAGTTGAAGGGCCCAACTAAGTTATAATGGAGGGCCCATGTTGCTTGTAGACCATCTTCATCTCCTTTATTGTCTTGGTCTGAGTTTTATGAGGCCTTCATGGCTAAGTTCTTGCCACAGAGCGACAGGGAGCGTCATTGGGAGCAGTCCACTAGACTGATGTAGGGTTTGATTACCGTATCAGAATATGAGACTCATTTCCACCAGCTTGCTCCATTTAGGGCTATGATCATGCTTACCAAGCTCGACAGAGTCTGTAGGTTTATTTGGGGGTTGTGGATAGAGTTTAGAGAGACAGTTGAGATATTGGTTTCTAGTGGTCAATCATTCCAGGCTATTGCAGACTATGCCCGTACCGTAGAGTATTTGCATCATCATGATTCTAGGGCCAAAGATAAGAGGCCTTGACATCAGGGTAACTATAGTAGTTCCTGTGATAGTGGTAGAGGTTCAGGCCAGTGGGGCTGAGGTTATCAGCCACAACAGCACCAGGGTCAGACTAGTCGAACGACTTAGGCTTCACTTCAGTCTTCTGGTGGGTCTCAGTTTGAGCAGGGGCAGAGTAGCTAGCATGGATATAGTGGTCAGTCTTCGAGAGGTGTAGCTTCTGGGGCATCAGGCCATGGTGTCCATACAGGTTCTGCTAGTTTATCTCACCAATTTAGGCCATCAAGGAGTTGTTATTATTGTGGTGTTGTTGGTCATTATACTAGAGATTGCCCCCGGTGGGGTACAAATTAGTCATCCACTCAGTCGGCTTAGCCTATCCACACAGTTCAGCCACCGGCTAGAGGAGGTGGTGGACAGGGTAGAAGTGGTGGCCCATGAGGTAGGATAGGTGGTAAGGATGGCGGTCGGTCAAGTGGAGGTCGTCGTCAGTTTTTATGCGGTCCTTAGGAGACCAGAGGAATATACCTCGAATTCTGTGATCATATGTACGATTTTTTTATGCGTCGACCAGCTTATGCTTTATTTGATCCTGGATCCTCTTGCTCGTATGTTTCTGCTTACTATTTGCCTTGTTTGGGGTTGACTAGTGAGCTGTTATCTGTGCCTATATCTGTTTTGACCCTAGTAGGAGATTCTTTAGTAGTGGATCGGATTGTGAGGTCTTGTATGATTTCTGTTGGTGATTTAGAGACTTGGGGTGATTTGATGATTCTTGATATGTTGGATTTTAATGTGATTTTAGGCATGGACTGGTTATCCCCTCACCATGCAGTTTTGGATTGCTATGCCAAGACCATTACCATAGCCGTGCCCGGTGTATCCCCGATTGTGTGGTAGGGTTCTATTAGCCGCGCACCATCTGGGATCATATCTTGTCTTCGAGCTAGGAAGTTAATTTTCTGTGGGTGTTTGGCTTATCTAGCATATGTGCGAAATGCTAGTGCCGACCTTTCTTTCCCTGAGTCGATTCCTGTGGTCTGAGATTTCCTAGATATGTTCCCTACTGACCTGCTTGGCCTTCCACTTGAGAGAGATATTGATTTTGCTATTGAGTTAGAGTCGGGCACCAGGCCCATTTCTATTTCTCCTTACTGTATGGCTCCAGCTGAGTTGAGAGAGCTTAAGGAGTAGCTTCAGGACTTGTTAGCTAAGGGTTTTATTAGGCCGAGTGCGTCGCCTTGGGGTGCTCCTGTTCTCTTTGTAAATAAAAAGGATGGGTTGATGCGGATGTGTATTGATTATCGACAGCTGAATAGGGTGACTCTGAGGAATGGGTATTCGATGCCATACATAGATGATTTGTTTGATCAGCTTCAGGGTTTGGTTGTGTTTTCATAGATAGATTTGAGGTCAGGCTACCACCAGTTGAGGATTAAAGCGGAGGACATCCCTAAGACAGCATTCAAGATAGGTTATGGCCACTATGAGTTTCTGGTGATGTCTTTTGGGTTGACTAATGCCCCCAGAACCCTCATGGACTTAATGCATAGTGTGCTTAGCGCGTATCTAGACTCATTTGTGATAGTTTTCATAGACGACATCTTGATATACTCGCGGAGTATAGATGAGCATGAGCAACACTTGAGGATTATACTCCAGACTTTGAGAGATCATCGGCTTTATGCCAAGTTCTCAAAGTTCAAGTTTTGGCTTGAGTCAGTTGCATTCCTAGGATACAAGGTGTCTAAGGATGGGATTAGAGTAGACCCGAGTAAGATTTCAACAGTTCGTGATTGGTCGAGACCTACTACTCCAACCGAGGTTTGCAGCATTGTTAGGTTAGTAAGGTAATACAAGAGGTTTGTTAAGGGGATTTCTTCTATAGCAGAACCTTTTACTAGGTTGACTAAGAAGGATGTCCCATTTCAGTGGTCGAATCAGTGCGATGATAGCTTTTAGAGGCTTAAGGCCTTGTTGACTTCAGCTCTTATGTTGACTTTGACAGTTGAGGGTTAGCGCTTCTCAGTATATTGTGAAGCTTCAAGGGTTGGTGTTGGTTGTGTGTTGATGTAGCAGGGTCGTGTGATAACATATGCGTCGAGGCAGCTGAAGGTTCACGAGCGTAACTACCCCACTCATGACTTGGAGTTGGTGGCGGTAGTTTTTGTGCTCAAGATCTGGAGGCACTACTTATATCAGGTTCACTGCGAGATATTCATCCACCACCATAGTCTTCAGTACATCACAAGTTAGTGCAAGCTGAACTCGAGGCAGAGGAGATGGATCGAGCTACTGAAGGACTATGACTTAACTATTTTGTACCATCGGGGCAAGGAAAATGTAGTAGCAGATGCCTTGAGTTAGAAGGCAGTGAATATGGGTAGCCTAGATTTATTTTCAGTTTCTTAGTGACCATTGGCCTTGGACATCCAGTCCTTCGCTAATCGTTCGGTTAGGCTTGACTTATCGGATCCTAGTAGGGTTCTCGGCAGTGTTGAGGTTCGTTCTACCTTAGTTGATCAGATTCAGAGCCATCAGTTTGAGGATCAGTGGTTGTGTGACCTTTGTGATTAGGTTATTCAGGGTGAGGCCAAGCGGGCTACTCTAGATTCAGATGGGGTTTTGAGGTTTGATAGTCGTCTTTGTGTTTCGAGAGTTGGGGATTTCATTTAGTTGATTCTTCAAGAGGCACATTGTTCTAGATATTCCATTTATCCTAGCTCAGCCAAGATGTACAGAGACTTGATACAACTTTAGTAGTGGAGTGGTATGAAGCTGGATGTGGCAGAGTTTGTATCCCGATGCTTGAACTGTTAGCAGGTGAAGTTCAAGCACATGAGACCTGGTGGTTTGATGCAGCAACTCCCCATTCTTGAGTGGAAGTGGGAAGGAATTACTATAGACTTCATAGTAGGATTGCCACGTACTTCTAGGGATTTTGACTCTATTTGGGTGATTGTGGATCGGCTGACTAAGTCAGTGCACTTCTTGATAGTTCAGACTACTTACAGTGCAGAGAGGTTTACTCAAATTTACCTTCGTGAGATTGTTCAGTTGCACGGGGTCCCAGCTTCTATCATTTCAGATCGCAACACTCAGTTCACATCTCAATTCTGGAGAGCTATTCAGCGAGATTTGGGCACAGAGGTCCAACTTAGTACTGCATTCTACCCTCAGACAGATGGCCAGTCCGAGAGGACTATTCAGGTCCTGGAGGACATGCTTCAGGCCTGTGTTCTTGACTTTGGAGGTTCTTGGGATTAGTTTGTGCCTTTGGTTGAGTTTGCTTATAATAATAGTTTTCACTCGAGCATCGGCATGGAACCTTTTGAGGCATTGTATGGTAGGCAATGCAGATCACCAGTTGGTTGGTTTGATAGTTTAGAGTCGAGGCTGCATAGTACAGATTTGCTTCGATATTCCTTAGACCAAGTCTGAGTGATTCAGGATAGGCTTTGAGCAGCTTAGAGTAGGAAGAAAAGCTACGCTGATCGTAGACTTTATGCCTTAGAGTTTAGTGTTGGTGACTTGGTTTTCCTCCGTGTATCACCCATGAAGGTCGTGATGAGATTTGGTCGGTGGGGCAAGCTTAGCCCCAAGTACATTGGGCCATTTGAGATTCTCCAGAGGGTTGGTAGTGTTGTCTACATCTTAGCTTTGCCTCCGATATTTTCAGCAATGCATTATGTATTTCATGTGTCGATGTTGAGATGGTATGTTTCAGATGAGTCTCATGTGTTGTGGTGGGATTCGGTTTAGTTGGATGAGAGTCTGGCTTTTGTTAAGGAGCTAATTGCTATTTTGGCCAGAGAATTTAGGAGGTTGAGATCTAGGGATATTTTGGTTGTAAAAGTTTGGTGGAGGTACTGTCCAGTTGAGAAGGCTACCTGGGAGACCGAGAGGGATATGCGAGCTCAGTATCCGCAGCTGTTTGAGCCTTCAGGTATTTCTTTGTCCTTGACTCTCAAGGACAAAAGTCTTTTTAGTAGTGGATGTTGTAATGACCCTTCCAATCAATTTTGCGTTGACGCTTTTTTTTATACTGTTAGAGCTTGCCTGTAGTGGCCCCAAGTCATTTATGGCTTGCTAGGGCTGGTGGTTTGGTGCCCTGGCCGTTCATTTGGCGTTATGGATGTTTCCCTGTTTTAGAGCTTTAACTTAGGAATTCATTGACTTTGGTCAACATTCTTGGTAAATGCACTCAAAATTGAATTCTGATAGTTTCGTTAGCTCCGGAGCGTGGATTTTGGTCTAGATGGACCCTTGGTCAGGGTCTGGGAGCTTTTAGTTTAGTTTAGTTTTGGTTTTTGTGTTTTCCAGCCAGTTGAACTTAAAAGTTTGACTTTGGTCAACATTTGGAGAAGACGGCCTCGGATGGAAATTCTGTCAGTGTTGTTAGTTCTAGAATGTTGACTTCAGGCTAGAGGGACCTTTGGTTCAGGTACCGTGGCTTCTAGACTCATTTTTGGGTATTGAGTTTCATTTTGGTAATAGGTTGGTTTTGGGCGTTGAGCCTACTTTATGTTAAATCGACCTCCATTGGGTTTTCTGTCAGTTTCGTTATGTCCAAAATGCTTTTTCTGATATGTTAGCATAATTTGTTTGTGCGCACGGGTTCTTGGATGAGCCCTGTGGGCCCACCTGGAGACTTTTTCCCTCTTGGTTTTTGCTATTGACAGTTGCAGGTACAGGTCTTAGGCCTTAATCGCGACCGCGAGGACCTTCCATGCGACCGTGATAAAGGTCCTGTGGACCTGGTACCTTTGTTCTTCGCGATCGCGATGTTCCCTTCACGACCATGATGTTGTCTCTGCTTCCTTGCTCTAGCAATCGCAAGATCCATCCTTGCGACCACGATGAAGCCTTCTCTGCCTTGTTCTTCACAACCGCATGGCTAGTCCTTGCGATCGCGATGGTCTAGCTAGCGTGGTCCTTGCGACTGCATGGGGTCCCTTCGCGATCGCGATGAAGGACCCCTGGGCATTATATAAGCTTCTCCCTTCATTTTCTTCACCCAAAAACCAAAAAATTCCATAGTTTTAAGCTCAAGTTTCATAATTCTCTGTATAGCTTTGATTCTTGGCATCTGGGTAAAGTTTATTGGTTCCGTGATCATTTCCGTATCTCTAAATCAGTGAGTCCCTTATTTATTCCGTTAAATTTGCCTCTTTGATTCCTAGATTGTTCTTGTTATTGGTAAGCTATTCTAAGCCATATTCTTGGTCAATTTCCTTCAATATTCTGAGCATGCACTCGCGAGAGTGTGGTGATCATTGTATGCTCGTTCATTTCTATCTTTAGGCTGCGAGGCCCACGGGCCCGCCCATTGGTTACCCGAATTTTGACCCTGCTATAGTTATAGCGATATGGGTATCGTTAGTCTCATTTTAATATGTAGTTTGTGTTCTTGATAGTTTAATTTCCATTCGGAGCTTCTCGAAGCGGTTCGAGCTCAAGCATCATTGTTCCAGCAGCTTATCATCGGACGATAGGTAGGTTACGGTTTAACTCCTCTAGACTTCACATATATAGGATATAATTGTACTAATTAGCATCCTTGGGTTGAGTTTATTAGCTTGGTACCACAGACCTTGTCCGCTTCTTCATGTTCGACTCATTTTGCTTTCTCCGATGATTGTAGTGTTTGTAGTAAAAGATATTATCACCCTTGTAGTCCTGCATGACCTTGTATTGACTCTGGACCATAGATGGTGGGTTATTTTGGAATGTACATAATTCCCGAGAATTGATATCGTGATCATAGGTTGGTTATCTGTGTTGTAGAGCGATTGGAGCCTATGCAGGGCCGATAGGTTGATTGTGAGCCGATGGGCTGATATTTGTGATTGAGCAGGTCATTTTCATTCATATAAAGAGGTTTTTTGCATGTTTTACTATGGTTTTGTCTTCGGGCCTACTATTGATGATTCTTTCTAAACCTTGCATGGCCCCGAGGGCCCCTTTTTGGTAAATGTGGTTATAAAGGGTTTGGAAATGATTTTTAATGGATCTTCTTGGAGTAAGAAAGTTAATAGGTTGATTTTGTTACTATTTTTAGACTACTACTAGACCCGGCGGGGACAGAGTGCTAGACCAGTTTTACAGTTGATTAGAGGTGGTACTAGACTTGGTTAGGCCGAGCATTAGACTTATTTTACGATTATTTTAGACCCGATTATGTCCAGGAACCCCTGTCAGGGCTTTTGAGACTTATTTCATCGATTTATAGTCGGATAGGTTCTAGGCATGCATTACAAAATTGGGTTACTACTTTGGATCCAGATTCACCCTGGACTGTTACTTTGAGGTTACGAGAGTTAGTATGTGATCGAGGACCTCCATAGACCTTGCCGATTTGGACCCGGGGCTACGTGTTGAGTGTGCCAAAGGAGGGATATACAATGTAGTTGAGGTATACGGGCCATGTCTTTCCATGGATCCTACCTACTGGGCCGATCGGCGCCGGAGAAGGTACATACGGGGTAAATGTTCCACCTGGTTTTCACTATTACATTATATTATCCATTTATGCAAGATTCCACCCTTGTTTGCTGTTTGCTGAGTGTACGCTCTGATAGTATGGGATGCCAGAGGTTTTGTCTTCACTTGTTTGTGTTCCTGGGGTGTATGGGCACCCTTTGGGACTATAGGTAGACTTATTCTTACCCTATCACATCTTTGGCACTGATTATGGTTATTTTCAGGTTCACTTCATGTTCTACTTGGATTATTGGCATGTTTTAGTAGTAGAATTGGGTTTTAAGCATGATTAGATTAATTGCTTCTCTCCTTACCTTCTTTCACTTGAGGTTACCGATATATCGCCTATTTCTAAAACTTTATATATATATACTGTTATTGCGAGTATCCCAGGTGCGTTATTCCTTTCTTTCACCTGTGTTAGTGTGATATATATTCTAGTAGCTAGCCAAGTTTGTTGTTTTTTTCTTGTAGTCTTCTGTGCTAGCTTCCATGTGCTTATTTCATTGCTTTCTGTGACTACTTGCTTCTAATCTGCTATATTACTGCTCTTATATTTTATATGTGCCCAGTCGGCCTATGATACCTACTAGGTACCCGTTGCTTAGCAATTTGGGCTCATACTACACTCTGCATCTTTTGGTGCAGATCCTAGTGTGGGCTATCGCGTTAGCTCGTGGAGACTCGTGCGAGGAGATTTTTGACCGTCCCAGACTAAGGGTGAGCTCTTGGCGGCCGAAGCTTAGCTTTTAGTTTATATTTTGTATTATGTACTTTCTTACTTCTCGGAGACATTTGTATATATTGTTTTGGATCTTTTGTACTCTATTGATGTAGTTTTGGCACTTATACTATGATATCAGATTTTGGGATGGTTTTAGCTTCTATATACACCTGTTGTCCCTTTTCTTTATCATATATCCCTTGCTTCCGCTTATATTATATTTTCTTCCGCTTGCCTGTTAGATAGTAGCCCATTGCTAACCATTCTGGGTTACGGGGATTGATTTGCCTTCTGGGGTTGTAGGTGCCATCATGATCGAGAAATCGGGTCGTGACACTATAACGGGAATTTCTCCGCTATAGTGGGACCTCTATAGCAGTTGGGTTCTGCTATAGCAATCTTCATCGTCCCAAAACTTCCAAGGGGTGTTTCAATGGTGCCGCTTGACCCAAAACTCCATTTTTGACAATCCAAGTTTAGATCAGTACTTTTAAAGTATTCTATTACTGTTTTGTACAAAAAATTGGGCATTAACCCCTAAATTTCATCCAAATCGCAAGTTTTCTACAAGAACAACCCTTTACCTCCCCATTATTTTGGCCCATTTTTGGCCAAAAGTTGCATAATACTTATGCCTAGAATGCTGTGGAGGCATTGTAAACATAAGGGAAGCATCCATGCTTCGAGAATCCGATAAAAATCCAACCTAAGTTCAAAATTCAAAAACCAACTACAATGTGTACCCCAAATCATTGTTTTTTATCACAATCCTATCTAAATTCGTGCAAGGAAATAAAAGTGTAACTAGGAATGATTGTTATCTTGAAATTACAACATCAGGAGCGGGGTGATCGGGAGGAAAGGGAGTGTATTCGGAAAAAAATAAAGGAGAATGGGATGAAAACTCATTTCTTTTATTTCAACTGATTCCAACTGCTATAGCGGTCAAAATCTCGTTATAGCTACACCGCTATGATGGAATAATGTTCGCTATAGGGGACGATAATAAGTTTTGGGAAAGGAAAGATTTCTCTCGGGTTTTTTCAAATTCTTTCACTCCAACATTCTACGAGGCCCCAGAATTCTAAGGTACTCGGGGAAGGTTACCTCATAAATTTCTTCAGGTAGCTCGGGGAAGGTAAGTTCCTCATCAGAGCGGGATTATGATGTTTTTTTCCTATTGAGTCAAGTGCGACTAATTAGGGGTAAGCTCGGTATTTCATGTGGGTTCATAATTATGAGGTCACAAAGGACTGTGAGAGTCCCAGGCTAATTCTCCTCTATCCTACGGGATTGTTTGGGGATGAACGATGGGTAAATTGGTATTTGTTGTAATGACCTGATCCATCGTTATTTTAGAAATCATGATGTCATGAATTTCAGGAATGATTAAAATATGTTTTGATTTAAAGTGGGGTGACGTGACAAAAGTTTCAAACTTTTCAATGTTTTTCTGGGCTGACATCACTCCGCTATAGCGGACAATTCTTTGCTATAGCGCTGCTGCTGTAGCGGTCAGCAGCCGCTATAGCGGTAAGGAAGAAACTAGTAGCCTGACTTTGTGATTTTAATAAAGGACTTCTCCTCCTCAGTTGAAAAACATACGAGGGTTATTCCAAAAACTCTTCTAGGCTACTCCAAAGCTTGGGAGCCATGGGGAGGAGGGATTTCGGCTAAAGGAATGTGAAACCATGAAATTTGGACTCATAATCCACCAGGGAACGCCTTCACGGAGCCAGAAAATGCATTGTGCAGCTTCTTGGCGTCCAGGTAGGCTAGGTTCTTTCCATTGAGTAGATTTGACTTGTTTTCATTTTATATTGATTGTACAAGTGGAAAAGAGAATCCATGCTTAGGCCTTCGGGCACGAAGTTTGGAAGATTGTTGTGTTTGGATTGGTTGGGATTGAAAAATGTTAATGTTGGGATGATGTGTTGCCATATTTTGGGTTTTTTACTATTTTTATGTGATGTGTGATGCTAGAACCCAATATTTAGACTGTTGGGTAGGTTTGGGGAACCAGATATGCTTGGGTAACTAAATGACTAGCAAAAAGGGGGTTTCAGAAATGATTTGATATAAAGGAAGTAGAACAACAAGAATGGTTGAATTTTGATATAAAGGAAGTGGGATAGAAAGAATGGTTAAAGTACCAAGGTTAGGGGAGTCTTCCCCAAGTTGTATCTGTCTTAGGAGGAGTACGCAAATGATGTATCTACTTGTTATGTGTCTGAATGGGTGAACGGGGATTCAGTCTTCGGACGGGATTCAAGATTGAGATATGTACCCGGGGTTGGGGTAGGTGATGGTTACTGTTTTCCCAATATACAATATGTGTTCATGTACTATCGCTTAGTATTATGTGAGTTTGCATGCTTAGGGAATGAGATTATGAATGTCTAGCTATCTTGTGTCAATTGTGTGAAATGAACTACGTTTGATTGCTAGTTGATTTACAAGTGTGATGTCGTTCATTATTTTATTGATTTGTTAGATTGTGTGTGACATTCGGTTGGCTCAGGTACCACGCCTAGTACAGGTTATATATTGGTTGGCTCGGGTACCACGTCTGGTACGGAAAAATTATCGATTGGCTTGAGTACCACTCCTGGTACAGGATTCATAATGGTTAGCTTGGGTACCACACCTGGTATGGGTTTGATTTACTTGCATTGATTGTATTCTGTCGATGGTCCCATGAGTGGATTGGGTTGTATTCTTGAATTATAACTATTGCATGTGGCCCATGAGAGGCCGGGTGATTATATTTAAGCGTAAGGTTGGTCTTAGTGTAGACCGGGGTTGCATGTTGAACACGTAAGTGGTGCCCTAGAGATCCATGGTTGGTCCGGGAAATGTGGAAAGTAATAGGTGTTATATTATCGTTCATTGTTAATTGATGGTTGAACCTGTTCCATACTATTGTTAAGTGGGAGGAAGATTGAGAGTCTGGAGCAGTATTACTTGCTATTATTACCGTGCTAGGAAATTTTCCTAGGGATCCTTGAGAGATCCGAACACTTGTAAGCAGCACCATAAAGGTAGTTGGTCTGGTTGGACGGTTAGTTGGGTTATTTCTGGGTATTTAGTCATAGGGGTTGACTTGAGAAATAGAGTGGTAGTCAGGGTTTGTACTTAGTGGTCGGTCTAGCATCAAAATGACTTGGGAAGTCTAGGGGTTAGTGTGACTTGGGAAGTCAAAGGGTTAAGGTGACTTAGGAAGTCTAAGGGTTAGTGTGACTTGGGAAGTCCTATGAGTCAGGGTGCAAAGTCTCCGAGTGAGGGAGTGCGCAGTGGACGGGATAAAAAGCCATGGGTTGATATCGAGTTTTGGTGAAGGTGGATGTTGAAGGGCTGAAGTATTATAGTTAATTGCAAATTTCCCTTGATTTCTTATATGATGGTATGGAAAGATTCGGGTCGACCGATGATACCTACCAGTATGTGTGTTTGTACTAATTCTACTCTTGGTATACCTTTTGGGGTATAGTCTGGTTGTAGGGTCGGTGATGTTTCATAGGTACATGATGACAGTGATCTTCAACAGCTTCTACTCTTCGTTCCATGGTGGGAGTTGTGTCCTCTTACATTTTTTATGTACTACTCCTATAGTAGCTCTTGTACCTGTTTAGACTAGATCCTATGGAGGGTTGTTTTCCAGTTGTAAAAATGGTTTACTGCATTCTTTTGTAAAAGGGTTTTCCTGAAATAAAAGGTTGCAAATGTTTTCATGTATAAAAAGGAAGTTATCTATAGTTATACTTGTTTTTCCGCAATTACATGTTGGATCGGGTGGTAAGAGTTCGCCTATCTAGGTACTTAGAATAGGTGTCCGCATGACCTGGTAGTTGGGTTGTGAAAAACAGTCAAGTCTGTAAACTAACCCAAAGAACAGGATCAATAAATAAAACCCTATACACCATATCATCTTTTTTTAGCTGCCTATAACCCCGTCAATTATTTATGGTTCTTAACACATAAGAGTCAATCCATAAATAAAAGAATAAAAAAATATCGAGAATACAGAGAAACCCCAAAGCAGAATCATCCACAAAAAACTGTTAGAGTTGAAGCCTCACAACAAACGTCAACGTCCATGGAAAAATCTCACACTCACTCTCAACGAAGAAGAAATGGAAGAGATGCAGATCTAAACTCAATAGACCCTAGGAATTGTCAAAGTGTTCAACCATACACGTGTGTGGAGAAAGAAAATGACACGTCTGATAAGAATAAAGGCAACTCTAAATTTGGGTCAAGGTTTGGGCTTGATAGACAACAAACATATATCCGTCCCAATGACAAATCAGGAAATAAGAAGATGGCCCAACATTAGATGAGTATTCTGAGAAACAAAATATCTAGTATACCTAGTATATGATTTACCTATTTTATCCTTTTATCATTGTAAATCATATAATTTGTTAGAGCATAACTAATTGTAAATAGGCCAGCTATTCAGTTAGTTAGAATACAAGATTCTTTTATTTCCATTAGCTTGTATATATAAATGTATTGAGCCAGGAATAATACACAGAAGAAAATTTTCAAATACTGTCTCTTGAATTTCGACATTGTATCAGAGTAGTAATCATAATATTCAGTAATCTTTTAAAATCTTTTCTTCATCTACAATGGTTGATAGAGTCACTATCACTTCTGAATCATCACAACAAGTTGTACCAGCACCAGCTATGGATTCCAATCATGCATTCTACCTTCACTCTTCAGATTCACCAGAAATGGGATTGGTAAACAATCCATTTGACAGGAAAGGATATAAATTATGGAAGAGGTCAATGCTTATAACATTGTCAGTAAAGAACAAGCTAGGTTTCATCACTGGTGCCAATCCTGCACTAGATTCAACATCACCAGATTTGCGGCTTTGGAGCAGATGTAATGATATAGTAACATCTTATCATCTTAATTCTCTTTCCAAGGATATAACAGATAGTGTGATATGCTCTAGAACTGCTAAGGATTTATGGATCAGTTTAGATCATAGATTTGGATAGTCTAATGGTGCTAAGTTGTTTCACCTGCAAAAAAAACTCAATAGGTTAGTTCAGGGGACTAATGATATTGAAGGGTATTTCACCAAGCTTAAGAGACTCTGGGATGAACTGGAATCCCTCAACTCTATTGTTAAGTGTAATTGTGTGTGCACCTGTGAATGAAAATTGAAGCTAGAGAAATCTCTAGAGGATGAGAAACTTATGCAGTTCTTAATGGGATTGAATAATGTCTATGCTCAGGTAAGAGGAAACATCTTGATGATGAAACCCTTGCCTAATATAAATGTTGCTTATTCTCTGATTTTACATGATGAGGATCAAAGGGAAACTTATATGAACCCTTTAATCTCAACTGATGCTTCTTCTTTTATGGTGAGTAACATGGACCAGTACAAATATGGTAAGAAGGTCTAGAAATTTCCAAGTTCTATGCCAGGATATAAGCCACTTAATTCTTACCCAAGGATAAACAATTATCAACAGCCTACTAAATTCACAAAGCAGAACCAGAAGTTCAAAGCTAAGAAGAAGTATAACCCTAATATGTCATGTGACTACTGTGGAAAGATAGGACATACAGAGGATGATTGCTTTAGGCTGCATGATTTTCCTGAAGACTTTCAATTCACAAATAACAAGGGCAATCAATCACAAATCAGAGGGAATGGTGTCATGACTATTGAGGGTTGTGATAATGAGAACATCATTGACATGGATTCAATCAATCAACATATGACCAAGGATCAATTCAAACACTTGATGCAGATGGTAAGAAAGAAGTCAACAGAGGCATCAACCATGAATAAAGGATGTGAAATCAATGCTAATGCAGTGGCTAGTACTATTCTCAAATACTTTGGGACTTTTTTTCCAGTTTTTAATGCTGGCACTTGGATAATAGATTCAGGTTCTTCTTAGCACATGTGCTTCAATTCTAATTCCTTTATTTCTATGATTGCCCATAAGGTTCTTGTTAGCATTAATCTGTCTAATTCTAATTCTATTCTGGTCACACATATAGGTAGTGTTCAAATTCCTTATGATTTAAAACTTCACAATGTTCTTTATGTTCAAAGTTTCAAATACAACCTTCTCTCAGTTCATAAATTCAGTGTTCAATACAACTATACATTATCATTCAGTTCTAATAGATGTATGTTGCAGGGCTCTTTAATGAAAAGTCATCAAGCTTTTGGTGAAGTAAAAGAGGGTTTCTACATGCTTCAATTCATTCTTAAGAAGTCTAGTGCTATCCATGATTGTCAGAATAATTCTCAAACATTTTCTAGCTTTAGTAGTTCTGTTTTTAGTCCCAATTCTGTTTCAGTTTCTTTTCCAGTTTATTCCAATGCTAAGTCTAATGTAAGGTTATGGCATGTGAGGTTGAGGCATTTTCCCTATTCATCAATGAAAAATGCCAATTTTCTATCTGTTCCTTCTAATTATGATTGTCATTGTGAAATCTGTCACACCCTGAGGCTACCGCCTGGATGCGACATGGTGCTTAGTGTCACAAGTAACCTCAAGCTAACCCATGACATGGCATATCTATACAAGTTCAATTTTTAAAACATGCACTGTGCAGAAGCTAAAAACAATTTAATAACTGAAATGGGAAGAACCCAAATCTTTGAATATATGAGATATATAAATAATTTAGTGCTGACTGAAACAACACTAACAACTGCTAAAATCTAGTCTATATTTGAAAGCCTCCACTGATATGAGTTGCTGGGACATGCCCCCCAGCTAACTCTAACAGAACGGAAACTGAAAAGTATATACTGAAGGTAAAGCATGCCTATCATCCTCGAACTCTGAGAACTCACCGTTGAGTTGCTGAGTACGGACTGGAAGTCAACTAAGTGTGGTCTGGATGATGAGCGCCTGAACCTATATCATTAAATAATGTAGCACAAAAGTATGCGTCAGTACTTTGAATGTACTGAGCATGCAGTATATATACTAAGCTGGGAAATAACGAACTAATCATAGAAATAGGTACACTGAAATATAACTGAAAGCTAAACTGAATACAATGACCAAGTACAAATCATGAATATAACATGCTGAACTGAATACTAAAATAAATACTGAGTACATGGTCAATGCAACATGAATCCAACTGTGGGAGATACTATTAACCGACATACCCCAAGTTGAGCTAACTATGGGGCCAACCTGTAACCCTGGATGGGAGAGTGTTCATACCTTGCCAAGGGTACGAACAAATATAACGTGGATCCACTCCTAATGTCCACAGGGAACAAGGATGTGCAGCCTAGTCTGACAACTGACTCCTTTAATACCTACGGTGGCGCCGTAGTTCTGGGACTTGGGGAATGCTACTAAAGGTCTTAGCCTAAACTGACAACTAATCCTTCATTCCCTCGTCCACTCGGTACTTAGTCTACTCCCAACTGAATATAGACAACAATGCACTGAAATAGTGGATAGCTCAAAGTACTGATAATTAACTGAGAATGCTACATACTTATACTAAAAGATATGACATTCGATTTCTGAAGCATGATTATCTGACTGATCTGCCTAGCAAGCATAATTTATGAAGTACTGAAAATTAACACAAGCCAGGGTTCTGAATTCTATACATGAACTGTATTAATCCTTGAAGAAACATGAACTAAGTATCATATATAAATTACAGCATCTGAATATCAAAGAAAAACTCTAAGGTTTATGAACCCTAGGTCTAATCAATCATGGAGAAACCTGAAGGACTGGCTGAATTCTAGGGACCTAATAGGTGAAAGGAACCCACTAGTGAAATCCCATATACCTGGTGAAGAAACCTATGGAGAAATCCTTTGGATTTTGTGGCTGAACTTGAAGAAGACCTCTGCCTGTTCTTGAGAGAAAATAGTCGCCTCTTTCTCTTCTTTTCTTTCTAAGTCCGATGAATGTATGAGAATAGATATTTTAGGTAGTTTTTGGATAATTAATCAGGCGTAGAATAATCAAAATAACATTGCATAGGCCTTAAAAGAGGTAGGAAAAGTCCAAAACACCCCTGGGAATATCAAAGAATTCTGCTAGAAAAAATCGCAACTCAGGTTCTACGGATGGGTTCCATGGCTCATGGAAACTCCCACGGATCGTGGAACCCCATTGTGGTTCCTGGGTCCTTTGACTAGCTGCGGGTCTGAGTTCCACGACTTAGGTTCATGACCCGTGGAACCTTCCACGGTCTGTAGAACCCAATCGTGGTTCTCAGAGGAATGGCTGGTCTCAGGTCTGGTTCCACGACTTGGGTTCACGACTCATGGATCATTCCATGGTCCGTAAATCCCAATCGTAGTTCTCAGAGAAATTGCCAGTTCTCTGATCTGATTCCACGAATCCAATCCACGACTCGTGGAAACTTTCACGGGTCGTGGGTTCAACTCATCATTTCTGCTGACAGTCGGAAAAATATTTTTCTTCTGGTTTTTCTGAGCTAAGTCTGGGCTAGAAGTTCTGGAGTGTTACAATATCTCCCTCTTAGGATTATTCATCCTCGAATGAAGACTAAACAAGCTGAGTTTGGAGGGAAAGAGCTGCAATCCCTACCAACTGAGTACTAGAAACTGATATCTAGCTGGACTGAATCCTATGAAGCAATTGTGCTGAAATACAAGGATAACTGAGGGAACAAGGTACTGAGACTGAATTACACAAGAGTAAACTGAGAGACTGGAGAGGAACTATTACCTCAAGCTTAAACTGAATCGGGGGGGGGGGGAAATGTGAGGGTACTTGGCCATCATGGCTGCTTCTGCTTCCCAAGTAGCTCCCTCTATGGACTGATTCCTTCAGAAAACTTTTACTGAAGCGACCTCCTTATTTCTCAATCTACGAACCTGACGGTCAAGAATATCAATCGGAACCTCCTCATAGGTGAGGCTATCCTTCACATCCACACTCTTTAAAGGCACTACCACTGTCGGATCACCAACACACTTCTTCAACAAAGAAATGTGAAAGACTGGATAGACCGCTGCTAGTTCTACCGGCAACTCTAACTCATACACCACATTACCAACCCTTTTTCAGGATTCTGTAAGGACCTACATACCTGGGACTGAGCTTCCCCTTCTTGCCGAATCTCATTACCCCCTTCAGAGGTGACACTTTCAGGAAAACACAATCATCGATTTCAAATTATAAGTCCCTTCTCCTCACATCTGCATAGGACTTTTGATGACTCTGAGCTGTTTTCAATCTCTCCCTGATGAGCTGAACTTTATCCATAGCCTCATATACAAAATCCTGTCCAACTAAGGTTGCTTCACCTACTTTGAACCACCCAACCGGTGATCTATATCTACGCTCATAAAGTGCTTTATACGGGGCCATCTGAATACTCGAGTGAAATCTATTATTGTAGGTGAATTCTATGAGAGGTAGGTGATCATACCAACTACCCTTGAAATCGATCATGCATGCTCTCAATATGTCCTCTAAGGTCTGAATGGTACGCTCTGCCTGACCATCTTTCTGCGGATAAAATGTCATACTGAGATTCATCTGAGTACCAAGATATTTCTGGAATAATCTCCAGAAGTGAGATGTAAACTGAGGACCTCTATCTTAGGTGATAGACAGGGGAACCCCATGCAACCTAACTATCTCGCTGATGTAGAGTTTGGCATAATCCTCCTCTGAATCGGTAGTCTTGACTCCCAAGAAATGAGTTGACTTAGTGACTCTGTCCACTATCACCCAAATGGAGTCATGCTATCTACGAGTACGAGGCAATCCCATAATGAAATCCATGTTAACCACTTCCCACTTTCAAGTAGGAATGCAAATCTCCTGAGTCACACCTCCTGGTTTCTGATGTTCTACCTTAACCTGCTGACAGTTGGGACACTTAGCCACAAATCTGTGATGTCCCTCTTCATTCCATTCCACCAATACACTTCCCGTAGATCATGGTACATCTTAGTGGCACCCAAATGAATGGAATATCTAGAATTATAGGCTTCTGTAAGGATCTGATGCCTCAACTAACACACCTTAGGAACACATAAGCGACTCTGATAACGAAGCACACCATCTCCCTCTTGGGAGAAAACCTCAACTCTCAGCTGATGAACTGCACCTTTTAGCTGAAGCAATATAGGGTCACTATCCTATTTCTCTTTAACCTCCACTACCAAAGAAGATTCAGATCCATTCTGGACTATCACACCACCCTCTGATGTGTCCATAAAGCAAAATCCTAAGCGAGCAAGCCGATGAACATCTCTTGCTAATTCATTCTTCTCTTCCTCAACATGTGACACACTACCCATGGACAGTCTACTGAGGGCGTCAGCTACTACATTGGCCTTACCCGGATGGTAGAGCATATTCATATCATAATCCTTGAGTAACTCAAGCCATCTCCTCTGACGAAGATTCAACTCTCTCTGGGCGAACACATACTGGAGGCTCTTATGATCTGTGAATACATCAACATGAACACCATACAAGTAGTGTCTCCAGAATTTTAAGGCAAACACAACAACTGCAAGCTTGAGGTCATGAGTCGGGTAGTTCTTCTCATGGACCTTAAGCTGTCTTGAAGCATACGCTATGACCTTACCCTGCTGCATCAAGACGTAACCTAGGCCAATCCTGGATGCATCGCGATAAACCATATAACCATCTGAACCCTCTGGTAGAGTCAAGATAGGAGTTGTAGTCAACCTGGTCTTCATCTCTAAGAAGCCTTTCTCACACTCATCTGACCACTGGAACTTGACCTTCTTCTGAGTCAACTTGGTCAATGGGGCAGCTATGGATGAAAATCCTTCAACAAACCTCCTGTAGTAACCGGCCAAACCCAAGAAACTTCTTATATTTGTCAGGGAGGTGGGTCTGGGCCAGTGCTTTACTGCCTTAATTTTCTGAGAATCCACTCGGATCCCCTCGCTGGATACCACATAACCAAGGAAAGAAACTGATTTCAACCAGAACTCACACTTAATAAACTTGGCGAATAACTGGCAGTCGTTGAGAGTTTGCAGAACGATCCTCAGATGATTCGCATGCTCTTCCTCATTCTGAGAATAAATGAGGATATCATCAATGAAGACAATAACGAACAAGTCCAAGTACTGCTTGAATACCCTGTTTATTAAGTCCATGAAAACTGCAGGAGCATTGGTTAGTCCAAAAGACATAACTATAAATTCATAGTGACCATACCAAGTCCTGAAGGCTATCTTCGGGATGTCACTACCTCTGACTCTGAGTTGATGATAGCCGGATCTGAGGTCTATCTTAGAAAAGCAACTGGCGCCATGAATCTGGTCGAACAAGTCATCAATCTTGAGGATGGGATATTTATTCTTGATTGTGACCTTGTTCAACTGACGGTAGTCAATGCACATTCTGAGAGAACCATCATTTTTACACACGAACAACACTGGAGTGCCCCATGGAGAGATGCTGGGTCTGATGAAGCCCTTATCTAGTAGGTGTCTCAGCTGTTCTTTCAATTCCTTAAGCTCAGATGGAGCCATTCTATAAGAAGGATTTGAAATAGGCTAGGTATCTGGAAGGAGATCTATTCCGAAGTCGATTTCCCTTTCTGGAGGGACTCTGGGAAGATCTTTTGGGAACACTTTTGGAAATTTTCTTACTACTGGAACTGACTCTAGAATTGGGGTTTCAGAGTTTGAATCCTCAGCCCAAACAAGATGGTAGATATATCCCTTGGAAATCCTTTTTGTGGCCTTAAGGTAGGAGATGAAACGACCTACAGGCACTGAGTTATTACCCTGTCATTCTAAGACTGGATCATTTGGAAATGGAAACCGAACGATCCTAGTTCTACAATCGACTGAGGCATAACAGGAATGTAACCAATTTATGCCTAGAATGATATCAAAATCTACCATTTATAACTCTACAAGATCTGCTAAGGTGATTTTCTGAGAAATTATGACAAGGAAATTTTTTTATACCCGTCTAGCTATAACTGGGTCACCAACTGGAGTAGAGACTGAGAAGGAATGTGGGAGGATTTCTGGACTGACAGTGAAGTTTAATGCTATATAAGGATTTATAAAGAAAAGTGTAGCCCCTGGATCTAACAATCCATAGACATTAGTATTAAAGACTCGCAATGTACCCGTGACCACATCGAGAGAATCCTCCTGATCCTGTTAAGACTGAAGAGCATATAATCTGTTCTGGTGCTGACCACCACCTATTCCAGATGAGGTACCCTACTGAGTGGAGAGACCTGTTGGAGATGTTGTAGAACTAGTCTGAGTCTATGGGCGAACATCCTTACCCTTTTGAGAAGCTATTGGACAATCCCTATCATGTGGCCTATCTTACCACACCCAAAGCAATTTCCACTCCCTGCCATGCATTCACCCTGGTGGTTTTTACCACACTTCTTACACACTGGGTTAGTGCCCCCACTAGTAACCGTACCTTGGGACTTAGAGACAGATGCTCTATCCCATCGATCCTTCTTGAACTTAGGAACTAGGGCACTCACAGAAGATGGAGTTGGAGCTAAATTTTTCTGGTGGAACTGAGAGCGATTTCCACCCTCTGACCTCTGCTGAGAGTAGCTAAAGTCACCTGTCCTAGCCCTCTTTGTATCTCCTCCCTTTTTCTTGATCTTCTCCTCTTCAATCTGCTGGGCATAAGTAACCAACCTGGAGAAGTCCATCTCCTTAATCAGCATGGGAGTCTTGCACTCCTCTACTATATCATCTGACGCACCAGATACAAACTTGCTCATATGAGCTCTGGAGTCAGCTACTATCACTGGAGCATACTTGGATAGCTGAGTAAACTTGAGTGCATAGTCCTTCACGCTCATGTCATTCTTCTTATGATTTATGAATTATTGAACCTTAGCTTCCCTGAGATCTAGTGGGAAGAACCGGTCCAGAAATGTTGTCTTAAAAAGATTCCAAGTCACTGGTCCTGCATTGGCATAACAGAATTCCTTCCATTGCTGGTACCAAGTGTAGGCCACTCCCTTTAACTGATAGGCAGCCAAATCTGCACCCTCGACTAGAGTGACACCTATAATATCTATCACCTTTTGAATATCATCTAAGAACTCTTAGGGATCCTCTTCCAAGTTGGACCTATGAAACTCTAGAGGGTTTATCCATGTGAAATCCTGGATCCTGGCTGCAGCAATGTTAATATGAGGTGGAGCTGGTGTCATAGCCTGCTAATTGACCTGGGCAGTCATGGCCTGAGCAAGCACTTGGAAAGTAGCCCTGAATTCGACATGCGTGACTTGCTCATTCAACGGATTTGCTGGAGCTGCTGACTGATTCCTAGCGTTAGCTCTTCTGTGAGGCATTTTTTTGAAATGGGAAGAGCATGAGTTAGAAGGAGATTATATAGAGTTTACACTCTATAGCACGACCTGGAAAACGAAGAAAGGGAAATTGTTCCTAATGACATCTCATAGCCCCTCCCCCATAAGTGTGGCACGCTTCACACCCATGAAGAAGACTCTACTTGGCATGGCTTTCACATACCCTAGGACACTTAAACCTGATGCTCTGATACCAAGTTTGTCATACCCCGAGGCTACCCCCTGGATGCGATACTGTGCTTAGTGTCACAAGTGACCCCAAGCTAACCCATGACATGGCATATCTATACAAGTTCAATTTTTAAAACATGCACTGTGCGGAAGCTAAAAATAATTTAATAACTAAAATTGGAAGAACCCAAATCTATGAATATATGAGATATATAAATAGTATAGTACTGACTGAAATAACACTAACAACTGCTAAAATCTAGTCTATGTCTGAAAGCCTCTACTGATATGAGTTGCTGGGACATGCCCCCCAGCTAACTCTGACAGGACTGAAACTGAAAAGTAAATACTGAAGGTAAAGCATGCCTATCATCCTCGAACTATGATGACTCACCGCTGAGCTACTGAGTACGGACTAGAAGTTGACTAAGTGCGGTATGGATGCTGAGCGCTTGAACCTACATCATAAAATGATGTAGCACAAAAGTATGTGTCAATACTTTGAATGTACTGAGCATGCAGGATATACTAAGATGGGAAATAAAGAACTAAACATAGAAATAGGTACACTAAAATATAACTGAAAGTTGAACTGAATACAATGACCAAGTACAACTCATGAATATAACATGCTGAACTGAATATTGAAATAAATAGTGAGTGCATGGTCAATTCAATATGAATCTGACTGTGCGAGATATTATTAACCGACATACCCCAAGTTGAGCTAACTATGAGGCTAACCTGTAACCCTAGATGGGAGGGTGTTCATACCTTGCCAAGGGTATGAAAAAATCTGGTGTGGATCCACTATTGATGTCCACAGGGGACAAGGATGTGCAGCCTAGTCTGACAGCTGACTCCTTTAATACCTATGGTGGCACCGTAGTTCTGGGACTTGGGGACTACTACTAAAGGTTTTAGCCTAAATTGACAGATAAGACTTCATCCCCTTGTCTACTTGGTACTAAGTCTATTCCCAACTGAATATAGACAACAATGCACTAAAATAGTGGATAGCTCAAAGTACTGATAATTAACTGAGAATGAAACATACTTATACTGAAAGATATGACATTCGATTTCTGAAGCATGATTATCTGACTGATCTACCTAGCAAGAATAATTTATGAAGTATTGAAAATTATCACAAGCTAGGGTTCTAAATTCTATACATGAACTATAGTAATCCTCCAAGAAACATGAACTAAGCATCATATATAAATTACAGCATCTGAATATCAAAGAAAAACTCTAAGGTTTATGAACCCTAGGTCTAATCAATCATGGAGAAACCTGAAGGACTAGCTGAATTCTAGGGACCTAATGGGTGAAAGGAACCCACTAGTGAAATCCCACATACCTGGTGAAGAAAACTATGGAGAAATCCTTTGGATTTTGAGGCTGAACTTGAAGAAGACCTCTGCCTGTTCTTGAGAGAAAACAGTCGCCTTTTTCTCTTCTTTTCTTTCTAAGTCTGATGAATGTAGGAGAATAGATGTTTTAGGAAGTTTTTGGCTAATTAATCAGGCTTAGAATAACCAAAATGGCATAGCATAGTCCTTAAAAGAGGTAGTAAAATTCCAAAATACCCCTGGAAAAATAAAAGAATTCTGCTGGAAAAATTGCGACTCAAGTTCTATGGATGGGTTCCACGGCTCGTGGAAACTTCCATGGCTCATGGAACCCTGTTGTGGTTCCTAGGTCCTTTGCCTTGCTGCGGGTCTGAGTTCCATGACTTGGGTTCATGACCCGTGGAACCTTCCACGGTCCGTAGAACCCAATCGTGGTTCTTAGAGGTATGGCTGGTCTCAGGTCTGGTTCCACGACTCATGGATCCTTCCAAAGTCTATAGAACCTAATCGTGGTTCTCAGAGAAATTGTCAGTTCTCTGATCTAATTCCGTGAATCCAATCCACGACTCATGGAAACTTCCACAGGTCGTGGGTTCAACTCGTGATTTCTGCTGATTGTTGGAAAAATATTTTTCTTCTGGTTTTTCTGAGCTAAGTCTGAGCTAGAAGTTCTGGAGTGTTACAAAATATGTCCTTTAGCCTGACAAGCTAAGTTACCTTTTCCTATCAGTCATATCACTTCCAACTCAATTTTTGATTTAATTTACATTGATACATGGGAACCCTACAAATTGCCTACTCATAATAATTATAGGTATTTTCTAACTATTGTGAATGATTACAGTAGAGGGACTTGGACATATTTGTTGACAACTAAGAGTAATGCCTTTTCTATTATTCAATGTTTCTTACAAATAGTTGAAAGACAGTTCAGTAAAAAGGTGAAGAATATCAGATCTGATAATGCTATGGAGGTTGGAAAGAGTGAAGCAAACTTCAAATTTTTTAAGTTCTCAAGGAATCATATATCAGACCTCTTGTGTTGCTACCCCAAAACAATATGGGGTAGCTGAAAGGAAACATAGGCACTTGCTTGAGATTGCAAGAGCATTGATGTTTCAATTCAAAGTTCCTATGATTTATTGGGGTGAGCGTATACTTACTGCTATATTTTTTATAAACAGATTGCCTTCCAGGGTTCTTCAAGGTAAAACACCTTATGAAATTTTATTTGGCAAAACACCATCTTACCAGTTCTTAAAATATTTTGGTTGTTTACGTTTTGCAAACACTCTATCACATGGGAGGGGTAAGTTTGATCCTAGAGCCATAAGATATATTTTGTTAGGTTACCCAAGTGATCAAAAAGGATACAACCTTGTTGATTTAGCCTCTAAGAAATTTTTTGTATCAAGGGATGTTTATTTTGTTGCTCATTTTCAGATTTCTTCTCCTATCTTTCCTATTCCTACAGGAGAAGATCATCATTTTACTCCTTCATCTCCTATTCCTTCTACTTCTTCTGATGTAGAATCAGATTTAGAGTCAGCTCATTCACCCAACTCCCCTCTCAATTCTCCTGATCTATCTCTTTCACCTACTCTACCATCAGTTCCTTTTGAACCAAATGTGTCACAACCTATCCATCCTGTTAAAAGGTCTCACAGATCAAACATTGGTAACCTACCTTCACATTTAAAGGATTACATTAGCAACACCATTTATCTTAGCAATGTAACAGAGTCTTGTTTTGTTGTTCCTACTAACCCTACAAGTCTATCAACTTCTACCCTTTCTACTCCCAATCAGGTTCTACTTAACTCTATTCCCTCCATCATTGGACCTAACAGTTTTTCTCAAGCTTTTAGTCACCCAGGTTAGATGAAAGATATGAAAGATGAAATTGATGCTTTGCTACTTAATCAAACCTGGGAGGTTGTTCATTTACCACAAGGCAGAAAAGCCCTGCCTTGCAAATGGGTATATAAATTAAAACAGCTTGCAGATGGATTAATTGAAATGCCGAAGGCTCGACTAGTGATTAGAGAGGATATTCAAAAGAAATGGGTTGATTTCAATGAAACCTTTTCCCCGATGGTCAATATAACCACCATCAGATATTTGTTAGCTATTGCAGCCAAGAAGAATTGGAATATTTTACAATTTGATGTGAATAATACTTTCTTGCAAGGGAATTTGCAAGAAGAGATCTACATGAAATTCCCTGGTGGTCTAGATCTACCCCATCCTAACATAGTTTGTCGTCTCAATAAATCTCTCTATGGCCTAAAACAATCCTCTAGGAAGTGGTATGCCAGGCTTGCAAGTGCTCTAAACTTCAAAGGGTACACAACATCACTAAATGACTACTCCTTATATTTTAAGCAATCAGACAGTTCTATTTCTATAGTTTCTATTTATGTTGACGACATTTTAATCACAGGCGATGATATTGATGAAATACAGTCTCTCAAAAGTTTCCTTCATACCGAATTTAAGATTAAAGATCTCGGTTCTCTGCATTATTTTTTGGATTTGGAAATTCTAAGGGAGGAACATAGTATCATTATGAGTCAACGAAAGTATACCTTGGATCTGATTAACGAGTTTGATGTTTCACTTCTTCCTCCAACTTATTCTCCAATAGATCCTTCCATCAAATTCCTGCTGATTCAGAAAATCTCATGTCAGATCCTACTCTTTATAGGCATTTAATTGGAAAGATCAATTATTTAACTCACACTAGACCAGATTTGTGTTTTGTTGTCTTGACACTTATTCTATATATGCAAAAACCTAGTCTAGATCATTTCAAGGCAGGATTGAGAGTTATTAGTTACCTGAAAGCTTATCTGAATCAAGGGATTTTCCTCACTTCATCACCTTCTTTCTCTCTTAGTGCCTATTGCGACGCTGACTGGGCTTCTTATAGGGATACACGCCAGTCGATGAGTGGTTTTTTCATCAACTTGGGAGGATCACGGATTTCTTGGAAATTGAAAAAACCATCTTCAGTTTCCCTTTCATCTGTGGAAGAAGAATATTGGTCAATGTAGAGAATTGGTAGCTGAATTAATGTGGTTGACAAGATTACTCACCGATCTATCCGTTCCTCTGCCTCTTCCTGTTCCAGTTCACTCACAATCAAGTTGCCCTTCATATCGCTTAGAATCCGGTGTTCCATGAATGAACAAAACATGTCAAACTCGACTGTTATTTCATTCATCAATAATACATCTCCGGCTTAATCTCTCTTTCCTTCATATCTTCCAAAAATCAAGTCACCGATATCTTCACTAAATCACTAGTTGGTCCTCCTCACCATCAGAATATTTCCAAGTTGGGTCTCACTTCACTCCCCTCCAACTTGAGAGGGGATGTTAGAGTTGAAGCCTCACAACAACCATCAACATCCATGGCAAAATCTCACTCTTACTCTCAATGAAGAAGAAATAGAAGAGACGCAGATCTAAACTCAACAGACCCTAGGAATTATCAAAGTGTTCCACCATACACGTGTGTGGAGAGAGGAAATAACACGTCTGATAAGAACAAAGGCAACTCTAAATATGGTTCAAGGTTTGGGCTTGATAGACAACAAACATATATCTGGCCCAATGACAAATCAGGAAATAAGAAGTGACCCAACATCAGATGAATATTCTGGGAAACAAAATATCTAGTATACCTAGTATATGATTTACCTATTTTATCCTTTTATCATTGTAACGCATATAATTTGTTAGAGCACAATCAATTGTAAATAGGTCAGCTATCCAGTTAGTTAGAATAGAAGATTCTTTTATTTCCATTTGCTTGTATATATAAACGTATTGAGAAAGGAATAATACACAGAAGAAAATTTCTAAATACTGTCTCTTGAATTTCTACAAAAACATACCTGCTAGGACGCAAAAAAAAACCTATCGACGACACCATCACAAACTGAGAACAACTAAAGGGTTCTTATGTATATGCTTGCCTTTTTCTTTTTGCTACATTTCCACCAGAAGAAAAAGAAGAAGAGGAGATATAGAGGAATAGTCAAGCTATTAAATGCTTCCTTGTTTCTAGATTCGTCTTTAATTTTGCAATGCAATTTTTAATGGCAGTTTTAGACCTTCTCGGGGAACCTTACCTGGCACACATCATGCTACCTGTATTCTTGGTGGCAGTTGGTGATGATGATGATTTATCATATTTCCCTGCAACGTGCCAATCAAGAAGAAGAGCTAATAAGTTAAAAACTTCTTGATTAATCTAATCTTTTAAGTGATAGATCATGTTTAGACCTTAATAAATTGATTTTGATTTGCTCTTGAACAGGTTTGAAATAAAAAACAAAGTAGATCTTGGAGCTTTGTCCCATCAGGAGAGGGATTCCTACTCTAAAACACCAAACCAAGAGTAGCATGATACAAATGGAATATTACCATAAACAGATTTTTCTACAATTTTGGAGCTTCTACTTAAAAGGGAACTCATTAATTAGGCTTCTTGTGCTAACAAAAATCCCACTAGTATATATACCCACAAAAATTAGAGTACAATACACATAGTTCTCATGGAGTCACCTTAAGAACATGTAAGGGATATAAGGATAGGTGTTGTGCTGTTCTACAAAAAATCTCATCCCTCTTTCAAGACCAATCATTTCTAATAGATTCACCCAAAAAATATTCTGCTGATATGTTATCATTGAAGAATGTGCAAGTGACTACAGGTAATTTCTGAAAGGCCGCAGCTGATGCACAAGTGTTGTTGGATTTCAGAGACGATAATGGATTTTTACAGAATTTTCAGCACTTGGAGAAAAAAATTGCTCCCTCCTATCCAATATACGAAGAACGATCTAAGTATTTGGTGAAGTTGACACTATAAGCGGCCCACGAGCAATCATTGAAGATGCCTGCCTTCTGTACATGACATGCGCAATCAATTTATGCGACAATTTGTTTTTTGATTAATTCTTAGATGTTCAGGATCTAGAGTTGACAGATTTTAAACTAAATTTATATTTAATTTTTTTATATGTGATAAGTCGGTAATCTACCAACTTATTGAGTCTTTAATTATCAATTATTGATATGTTTTAATGGGATTTAGAGGTTCTTATGGTCTTTATTAATGTGAATACAAGTACTCTTGGTCAAAAGTAGAAAACAAGAAATTGGACCCAAAAGATCTCAAAAGGAGTTGAAGTGTGAAGTGATCAAGAGTGGTGAGGATTCTGCCAAGAGGTGCGGCCGTTGTGTGAAACGCACAATGCTTGGTGCGGTCTTCACCTCCCTCTGCATGAGGCTAAAAAGAAGAAGAAAAATATGTTAAGGGGTGTGGCCACTGTGCGACGCGCATAATACCTAGTGCATTTCGCACCCCACTTCGTAGACACTCAAAGATCGACTGAAGTCACTGGTCTGCTGATGCGGAGTTGTGCAATGTGAACAACAAGATGTGTGAGATGCACTTCGCGGCGCACAGCTCCCGATGGATAATTTTGTCCACTTTTATGTGACAAATTGAGAACCTTCTATAACCTAATTTGGGCATGATTTTTCATAGTTTTTACAGTTTTGAATAGTTCTAAAGTATTGAACAAGTATTCTCTCCTATGGCTGGCACCGGTCCCGGTACGACCGGACCGGTACCGGAGTAATCGTCCGCCGGTTGGCCGGGAACCAGGACGGTACCGGTACCGGTAGTACCGAGAATTTTTCCCTTTTCGTCTCGGTCCGGTACCTACCGGGACCGGACCGGATCGGGACCGAACCAGGACCGGACCGGTATACCGGGTCCCGCTCCTTTTTTTTAAAATTTTTTAATTAAATTAAAATTTGGTTATTTATAATTGAAAAAGTTTCAAAATATATAAGTTATTTTATATTTCTTTTAAAACTATAACTTAATAAATTAGACTTTTTTTAGAGTTTAAATTTTAAACTCTAAAAGTTTAAAACTTTAAATTTCAAATTTTAAACTTTTAAAAACTTTTTAAACTCTTAAGTCTTAAGTCTTAAAAGTTTAAATTTAAATTTTTAAACTATAACTAACTTAATAACTTACTTACTTAAGTTTGAAACTTTTTAAACTATATCAAACTTTCATTTGTTAAACTTTTTTAAATTTCAAATTGTAACTTAAGTTTCAAACATTTAAAAATTAAAATATATAAAAAAGACTTGTATTAAATTGAAGACAATAATTAAAAAAAATTCAAGGCGAATAGCCTATAATTTTATTCATAAAAATTAAATAATACAATTTGTATTACAAATATTAGAAGAGGACCTAATCTACGCAGCCTCCTTCTAGGAAGGGTTCTGTTTGAATTAGGCCTCAAACTATCATACTAATATTTGAATCCTTGAAAATAGTCTTGACGTAGAGTTTCTAACAATTCTCTGGTAACATTTTCTGGAAGTGGTTGTTGTTCTTGATCCTCCAATGCATCCATGCCGTCTTCACTAGAATTTACCAAAATATTATCTATATCATATTCAAATTAGACAGGTAAACTAGGACGCCCATAATTCCTTCACTCGGCATTGATCCAATCTCTAAACAATACCGATATCTCCAAGCTGTCTGATGCTAATGAATACCTATGCTCCCCAATTTGATATCTTGCTGCACTAAAAGCGCCCTCCGAAGCTACTGAAGATGCTTGAATAGCTAGCAAATCTCGAACCACCGGTTGAAGTTTTGGAAATGACTTGCCGCGAGTCTTCCACCATTCCAAAAGTTGAGGTTTGCCTTGTGCATCCTTAATGCTTTCCATTCCCTGATTAAGATATTCATCAAAATCATTCCTTTCATTAGAAGTAAGACCAAGATAATTTTCCATCATATCATCAATATCATCTTCATTTGAATATCTACGCCTAGAACTTGAAGGTTCTACATTATGTACTTCATCATTTATTCTACTAGAATTATACAAGTCATACAATTTTCTAGCTTCAATTCTTATGCTATCTTTAACATCGGACATACTAGATATTTTGTCCTCTTCGGCAACTTCGTCACCTTGGATACTTTGCTGATATATAATCTCTAAAATATCTAAATTTGAATATGTTCTTTCAATCATTCATGATGCACCTATTTCTTTGTAAGTTGGGTTTAATAAACAAGCAGTTAAATAAATTTGAGGAATAGGAATAAAATATTTTCTAAATTTTTTAATCATTGCATTAATAGAATCTTTAAACCGTGGAATATTTTTGTATTGAAAAAATTTATCAGAAATAGCACATATATTTGGTAAAACTGAACAAATAGTTGGATAATAAAGTCCAGATATTTGTTTTGTAGCTAAATAAAAAACTTTTAAAAATTCTTTAAGTTCATATACTTCTTTCCAATCAGTGTCAGTAATTCTATAATCAATATCTGAATTGTGAGCATTCCAAACCATTTGTAAAGGCTTTCTATATTCATAAGCAACTTTAAGCATTTCATATAAAGAATTCCATCTAGTAGACACTGTTTTTGGAATTTTTCTAGGGGGAGTTCTAATTCACGACACCGATTTTCAAACTCTACACGCCTAGACTTTACTTGACATTTAAAAATAAAATGGCATGCAGCTTCACATTTTATACAACCATTATTATACATTGCTATACCATCTCTAACAATTAAATTATATATGTGTGCAGCACACCTAATATGAAAAACCATCAATATAAATAGGGAAAATTGTCGGTTTTAGTTTATCAACAACATTTGTATTATTAGAAGCATTATCAAGGGTGACACTAATTACTTTATTACAAATTCCATAAAATTGTAAAACATCTATAATAGTTTGAGCTATGTAACTACCGGTTTTCAGCATTTCACAACATTTATCTTTTTTGCATGTTCCAATTTTCATCAATCCAATGACCAGTAATAGTGAAATAATCGTTACCATTAGGACTACGACCCATATCAGAAGTGATAGCCATTCTACAAGTATTATAGTTAAATAAACAACGAAGATATTGTACATGTTGTCCTTGATAATCAAAAATAGTTTTTTTAATAGTATTTCTTGAAAAACTTGTGAAAGAAGGATTATACACTATTTGAATATAATGAACAAAATCGGGATTTTCAGCAAAACTAAAAGGCAAGCCACAAAGAACAATCATTTTAGCTAATTCTTCAAGATCTCTTTCTCTACTATAACTGCGATGTGTACTAGGGCGAGCAACATTAGAAGGGTTTAACTGTGTTTGGATCATGTTAGAGGCCCCTACTCCTACAGATGCATCGGGAAGGGGAGTACCATATTTTTTTGCATCGGCTATAGCCTGAGCTTACAAAAATTCATTTTTACAACATCCCATTAAATGATTTCTTAAATGTCCCGTCCCACCCGACTTTCCCGTAGTTTTATGATTCAAAATATATTTACATATTTTACAAATAGCTTGAGTTTTATCCTCACTTTGAGTCATAAATTGCCACACAACAGATTTTTTAGGACTTCAGCCTTTGGCTTAGGCCTAGTAGGATGTACAGGGGGAGTAGGAGCGGGAGCAGAAGCAGGAGTGGGACTAGTAGCCGTAGGCGGCTCTGTTTCATCATCATCATAAGTATCACTACCATCATATTCATTATCATATTCTACTTCTTCATCTAGTTCTTCATTAAAATTACCAAACCTTGTCTGTAAAAATTCATGATCTAATTGAGTATTGCTATCAATATTAAAAGGAGTTTCATCAACATGTGTAAAATCATCCGTTTTTATTCTTAATTGAGGTTGTTGTCTAGTTTTAGATTTGGATTTAGAAGAACTATCGACTTTAGTTTTTCCGGTTAGTGCATTATCTACCCTACCAAAAAATGAACTTTTACCCTTGCCAACATTTTTATCACCGGATTCCATTGTAAAATATTAAAAGTAAGCAAATAAATAAATACAAAAATTAAATGCAAAAAAATAAATAAGTAAAGAGATGAAAGTTGGAACGAAGGTACCAAACGTCTGCGTAAAAACAGACGTGTATAACCAAAAGCCGAAATTGATAGATGAAACTTGAAGCTTGAAAATTGCTCCAAAATAATCCAACAAATAAAATTAACAATTTAATAGAGACTACTAGAGAATAGAGAGTAGAAGAGTAGAAGATTGAGAGTTGAGAGAGTAGATGAAGAAGAAGAAATTTTGTGTAATAAATAATGAAGGGGTGGGGGGTTTTTATAGTTAAAATTTAGGACTAAAATATATTTTTAAAAACTTTGGGGTATTAAAAAAAGTTTGGGGGGTAGGGGGGTGTTTTGGGGGGCTATTTGGCTGAAATAGCCGTTGGGTGGGGCCCACTGGCCGTTGCCAACGGCTAACCCAACGGTTATTTAATAAAAAAAAATTGAAATTTTCCACCGGATCGGATCGGACCGGTACCGGGACGGACCTGACCGGGACGATCCGGTAATTTTACCCCTTCCGTCCCGTTACCCCTACCGGCCAACCCCTCTTCCGGACGGAACCGGAGTCCACCGGACCGGTAACGGACCGGGACGGTCCAGAACCGGTACCGGCACCTCCCGGTTCCGTTGCCACTCTTATTCTCTCCTAAGGAAAGATAGAGGGTTTCACCCAATTCTCTCCATCTTCAACTTTGGATTTATAAATTGAGCTTGGATATTGGAAACTTCTTCTATTAATGAAAGGTAATTTGAATTACCCATTTGGTATTTTTTCTTATTCCTTTAGCATGAGTGGCTAAGTTTCCTTGTCTAGGAGTGTGTTGATGATGGATTCTTGATATTGGGTATGGGTCTTGTCTAATTATGCTTATAATTGCTAAATTAATATGAGTCTAGTGAATTCTCCATGTTTTAACTCTAAAATTAATGATTGTAAACATTGATTGAAATTATTTGATTGTGTTCTTGCTTGAGAAAGAGGTTCATAATTTCAGATGAGAATTCACTAGAGGGTACTTGGGATTTCATTTAGATTGAGGCTAGAAATAGCTTAATTCATCAGAAATACCCATTTAAAAGTCTAAGCTAGAGATAGTATGACTTCCTCAAGCGTATGTTGGTTGGTTGTTGTGTAAATAATGGTGCTCTAACACAGACCATTGGAAATGTGTTGTTAGATCAAAAGATTATCATTCACACTTAAAACCAATACTACCTATGTCATTTATAAAGAATTCGCATAATTGGACAAGTACCCTATCCCATGTTTGAACCCCATCGGACGCTACCCCTAGTCGTCCTCTCTCTCTTGATTCAAACTCTTGGTTAATTTACGTCTTTAATTTGAATTGCGAATTGTGACAAATTTTCCAATTCCCTGATTTCTCACCCTTTTACTTTTATTGTTATTTGAACATGAACTCTATTGATGATTGATATAGGACAATCCTTTAGGCAACTCTACCATTCCCTGTGGAATCGACCCCGACTCTCATCGGGAATTATAAATTTTCTTTTGCTTAATGACCACTTTCACCTCTGTATGGAGAGTGTTACTTGAGTGTTATCAATATGCATACATAATTTTGTCATGTATATAGCCAAAATCTGACTTATTTATTGAGACGTGAGTACTGTTATTGTGTGCATATATACATGATTTGAGCAAAAAATCATTATTATAAGTTGAACCCGTGAAACCTCGGCCTTATTTCCATGTTATAATTCGTATTCACTTATTTGTTGCTTTTTTTAAATTCATTTATGAATGTACTTTAAATGCACACTAGTAAATCTTTTCACTTTGCACTAGGAACTTAGACACTGTTTTTCTTTTCTATGACAAAACAATGCAACTTTTTGATTATTTCACAAGTTAGTTGAAAATTTTCTCACAATTTTGGGTGCCCAGTTCTTGCACAGATTGTCTCACAATTTTGGGATCCCAGTTCTTGCACAGATTGTCTCACTAATACTTTACCATAAAAATAATTCACATTAGAAATTGAACGACAATAAGTTTTGTCTATTATCATTACAGATATAGAAGTATTTAAAATATATGTGTATATTTGTGTAAGTTAAATACTTAAATATACATTCCTAGTAAAATTAAAACTCTAAATTCTAGGCAAAGCCAAAACCAAAAGGACCCGTCCAACGTAAGTAATGTCCAAGTGAAATACAATATTTTCATAGTTAGTAAGTTTTGTATAAGTTCAAAAATGTTATTGTGATGGATAATAAGCTGGTTTAATAAGGAAATGATTGCTATAAGTTAATAAAATTATAATTTATTTTAAAATCTTAAATGTTAGGACTTTTAATATAATTCAAATAATGAAAGGTTTAAAAAATAAAATTTTAGTCAATTTTAAAGTACTAAATATTAAAAATTCTTACATCATACAAATAAGTAAAAATTTAATATATAACTAGAATTTTAATTAATTTTAAAGTTTAAAATATTAAAATAATAATTAAATGGTAATTATTTGAGAAAAATAGTAAATTTACAATTTAAAAATTCAAAGTGGATGAAGAAAAAAGGAATGAAAAAGTCCTAAACCAAAAAAGGATATAAATTCGACCTTTTTATAGGAGAAGAAAGTGTAATTACATGTTCCGTCGTTACTGAAAATATCTATGGTTAAGCCAAGTGTCTCTCATTCGTAATAAGAGTTAGGATTAATTCTTTAGTATGAAAATATATTTGGTATGTACTAATGTCATACAATACTCCTAGCACAAAGTTAAGTTGAAAGTTTCCTTACCGATTTAGTTTCGGGCTAAGTTCAAACTAGGGTCAATATCAAATGAGCATTTCTCCTAGAATATAAGAAGTTAGGGGTCCCAATACCTACCAAATTAAAGATATATGAGTTTTCTTTCCAATGCCACTGACCGTTCGTTAATCTGCTTCCCGAGTAAAAAGTTATGACTATTTACTAAGACTGTCCGTGCTGAAAAGTTGAGTTCGTTGTAGCAGAATATAGGTCGCTATAGAGGTACCACGGTAGCGGTTGGTAGGCCTCTATAGCAGAATGACGGGACCAAAAAGCCCAGAAATGAGTTTTATAATTCCATTCTCTCTTCTTCAGTTAAAAACAGACGAGGGTTGCTCCAAAAACCCTCTTAGACTGCTCCAAAGCTTGGGAGCCATGGGGAGGGAAGATTTCGGCTAAAGAGAGGATAAACCATGGAATTCGAGCTCGTTCTTCATCAGGAATTGCCTTCAGGGAGCGAGAATGTGGCATTCAGACCTCTTTGTTCTGATGCTTGGCGTCCAGGTATGCTAGATTTTTAATTAAGTAGTTAGACCTGTTTCTACCTTCATATTATTGTTTTAGAATGATGGGAGAATTCATGCCTAGGCCTTCATACATAGAGTCTGGAGGAATGTTGTATTGTTTGGCTGGATTTTTGAAATGGGAATGAGGATGTAATTTGTGTTTATGTACTATCGCTTAGTGTTGTATGAGTTTGCATGCTTAGGGAATGAGATTATGAATATCTAATTGTCCAGGTGTCAGTCATGTGAAATGAACTTGGTTTTGTTGCTTGTTGGTTTACAAGTGTGATTTTGTTCATTGTTTGTTAACTGTTGGATTTGTGTGACATTCGGTTGGCTCGGGTACCACTCCTGCTACAGGTTACATATTGGTTGGCTCGGGTACTAGGCCTAGTATGGGATATTTATTGATAGGCTCAGGTACCATGCTTGGTATAGGTTCTATAATAGTTGACTTGGGTACCACGCCTGGTACGGGATGCTAACGGTTGGCTCAGGTACCATGCTTGGTACGAATTTATTTATGCATTGTTGATTATGTTTTGTCGATGGTTCCATGAGTGGACCGGGTTGATTGTTGAAATTGTGATTGTGCATATAGGTCCTTGAGTGGCCGGGTTATTTCACTTAATTGTGGGGTTAACCATTGGGTGGGCCGGGCATTACATGTTATCACTTAGGTTTTGGTCTAGGAACCCTTGGCCGGTCTGGATTACCTAAAATGAAAAAGGGTATACGCTATTATTATTGTTCATTGATTAAGTGGTTGTTGAACTTGTTCCAGGTGGCTGATAAGTTAGAAAGAAAATTGAGAGTCTGGAAATATATATGGCTAGCTGTCATTAGATGTTAGTTTTCCCAGGGACTCTTGAGCGGTCTGGGCACTTGTAAGTTGTAACATATGGGTATGTGGTCTAGTCATTGGAGAGTTGGGCATACTTCTGGTGGTGGGGTCATAGTGATTGACATTAGAAAATGGAACAGTAGTCCGGGTTTGAGCTTAGTTTGCCGGGTTGGTGTGTTTAAGTGATAATGTGGTTTCGTCTGTAAACTGGAGTTACATGTTAAATGTCATAGATGATATCCTAGGGACCCTTAGGAGGTCTGGGTATGTCACGCCTCGAGGCTACCCCCTAGACGTAACACGGGACCGGGGACCACAAGTGCCCCAAACTAATCCTTGATCATAGCATAGCTCAGGTATATCAAATAAGCATAGCGGAAGCATAATAGAAACTAGATAACTCAATCCATAAGATAAAATCAAGATGAACATGATTCGAAGAAGACCCGAATACTGTCTATGTTTGAAAAGCCTCTAAACTGTAAAATAGAGTTGATAGGACAAGACCCCCAACTAACTCAAAAATCTGAAGGAAGATAGACAATATAACTAGAGTAATACTAGTCCTCAAAGAATGAGGACTCACCAATAAAATCTGGATACCCGACTTCATCTAGCCACGAGCCTGATGAGGAGTACCTGAATCTGCATCATCAAGAGAATACAGCGCAAGATATGCATCAGTACTATAGGATGTACTGAATATGTGAGATAAGCAGGAATCTGAGATAAACATGCTAAATAAACTTGTAGAGACTAAATCATGCTATGAGCGTAAAACTAAAATGCAAGAGACTCAATGCAATGCCAAAGCAAGATATATAAAATATCATACGTAATCATAATAGTTCTGAAGTCTGAAGGCAAAGAATCAATGCATTTTAAAACCTGATACTGTTTCGGTGGGAGGTTATCTAACCGACATAGACCATGTGAGATACATGGAATCCGATGTATACGCCCCATCGAAAGGACCCAATATACCTTGCCAAGGTATAAAGGCATGTCTGTGGCGTGATCACTAAATCTGATGCCCGACTGAGGGGACTTTGAACCTACGGGGGCATGTAGTTCTAGGACTAAGGGTACTCTCATCCTTTCCAACTCGGTGCTAAATACTACTCCCAAAATAATACATATAGCTCATATAATACTGATGCATATCTGGATGTAGAACTGATCATAATTAATGACATGTCTAATATCAAATATGTTCATAAAGAATAGAGACATATCTGATGTCATATAAATTCATATCATGAGTCTTAAGCTTTGCAACACCATAATTCAAGATATACTTTCCTTTCTAAAATCATAGCTTGAAGAATTAGGCATGCAATTTCATGAAAACTGAGGTCATGCTATCTAAACATACCAATTTTACTTGAAGACATGCAATTCGAAAGAATCATGCTAAAATTCATACTTAACATATGGGATTTTGAAAACACTTATAAAACTTCAAGTAAAGCATGGGTAATAGATGAGAAATCATGAATTGAGTCTTCAAAACAAAACCCATAACTTTTCCCCAATTTGGGTAAGAAACCCTAATTTCATAATTTGCTAAATCAAAGTAAAAAATTATGGATTTGGGCTTAAGGGTGAGAGGAAACCCTTAATGAATACCCACATACCTTGATTGAAGCTAACCCAACTGAAATTTAAAAGAAAAGGAGACTTGAACTTGGATCTTGAGACTTGGAGATTGAAAGAGTTCTTTCCCAATTTGGTAGTTGAATGAGGTAATGAGAAGGGACTTAGGCTTATAGGTTTAGAAATCATGCTAAGAATGGCAAAAATAACCTCACTTAGGAGTTAAAAGGGTGGGTAATAACTGAAATACCCCTGGGACTTAATTAAGAATAAGCTGGAAAAATTGACTTTCAGGAATCACGGATGGATTACACAAGTCATAAACTAAACCATGGCTCGTGGTTTCCACTCGTGGTTCCTGGCCACAAAGTCAGGCTGTAGAAGGAAAACCACGAGTCAACATAATGACTCGTCAACTGGACTACGACCCATAGACCTAAGCCATAGTTCTAGGCTCAGCATTCAAGATGCAGATGAGGAGCTACGAGTCAACAGGATGTTCCGTAGAATAAACTACGATCCGTAGACCTGAGTCATAGTTCCTGGGGAAAGTACTGATCTCTGGTTTAGGTTTCACGAGTTGACAGTACGGTCCATGGTCTAAACTATGGTCCGTAGAATCAACCCGTGGTTCTCAGACCAAAAAGTGAACTGCAGGAGTCAAACCACTGTTCCATTCCAAGACTCGTGGTTCTAACCACGGTCCGTGGTTTGGACCCGTAATTCCTGGAAACATGAAATTTTTTAGAATTTTAAACTTAGAAAGCTGGTTCGATTTCTGGGGTGTTATAAAATCTCCTCCTTGGGATCTTTCATCCTCGAATGAAGAATAAACAAGGGAAAACTGAAGAGAAAACAGCCCAACCAATCAACAACATACAAAATCTTAAGAACAAACATGAAAACTGAGAACAAACATGAAAACTGTGCATGCAACTTAAAACATGACTGAATCAACTTCGAAAAACATGCATCCATACTAAGATCATGAGTGGATCTTGATGGAATAGAATAGGATAGACATACTAATGAGGAAACTACAACCTCAAGCAAAAACTGGATAGGAAGGAAAGAGATGAGGGTACTTGGCTTTCATGGCTGATTCCGCTTCCCAAGTAGCTCTCTCAACGAGCTGACTTCTCCAAAGAACTTTTACCGAAGTGACTTCTTTATTTCTCAGCCTCCAAATTTGAAGATCAAGGATATCTACAGGAACCTCCTCATAAGTGATACTATCCTTCACACCCACATCATTTAAAGGAACAATCAAGGTTAGATCACCAACACACTTTTTCAACAAGGAAATATGGAAAACCGGATGAACTGCTTCTAATTCTGTTGGCAAATCCAACTCATAAGCAATGCTACCAACTCTCCTCAGAATCTAATAGGGACCTACGAAACGGGGACTAAGCTTCCCTTTCTTGCCAAATCTCATCACACCCTTCATGGGTGACACCTTCAGAAAAACCCAATCATAAACTTCAAATTCCAATTCCCTTCTCCTCACATCCGCATATGATTTCTGTTGACTCTGAGCGGTCCTCAACATCTCCCTAATAAATTAAACCTTCTCCATGGTCTCATGAACCTAATATGGACCAATCAAGGCTGCCTCACCTACCTCAAACCAACCAATAGAAGACATATATCTCCGGCCATAAAGTGCCTCATAAGGAGCAATCTAGATTCTAGAATGAAAGTTATTATTGTAGGCAAACTCGATAAGAGGTAAGTGATCATCCCAATCACCCTTGGAAATCAATCACACAAGCTCTCAACATATCCTCAAAAGTCTGAATAGTATGATCTGCCTGGCCATCCGTCTGTGGGTGAAAAGTTGTGCTAAGCTTCACCTGAGTACCAAGACCTCTCTGAAATGATCTCCAGAACTAGGAGGTAAAATGAGTACCTCTATCTGAAATGATGGACAATGGAACACCATGCAATAGGACTATCTCCCGGATGTAGAGCCTGGCATAATCGTCTGCTGAATCTGTAATCTTAACAGCCAAGAGGTGGGATGACTTAGTCATATGGTCGACAATCACCCAAATGGAATCATGTTGCCTTCGAGTATGAGGCAACCCAATAATGAAGTCCATATTGATCACCTCCCACTTCCAAGTAGGAAGGTCAATATCTTGAGTCATGCCACTCGGTCGTTGATGCTCTACCTTCACTTATTGAAAGTTGGGACATTTAGCCACAAAGTCAGTTATGTCTCTCTTCATACCATTTCACCAATAGATTTCTCGTAGATCACGATACACCTTGGTGGTACTAGGGTGAATAGAATATCTGGAACTATGAGCCTCAGTCAAAATCTGCTGTCTCAACCTGTCTACATCTGGCACACACAATCGACCCTGATAGTGAAGCATACCATCTCCCCCTTGGGAGAAAACCTCAACTCTTTGTTGATGGACTGCACCCTTTAGCTGAAGCAAAATGGGATAACTGTCTTTCTTTGCCTTTACTTCAGCTACCAAAGATGATTTGGAACCATTCTGAATAATAACACCACCTTATGTCGAGTCCATAAGGCGAACTCCCAACCGAGCAAGCCTATGAACCTCCTTAACCAATTCCTTCTTTTCGTCTTCAACTGAAGACACACGACCCATGGACAATCTACTAAATGCATCCTCTACAACATTTGCCTTACCCGAATGGTAAAGCATACTCATATCATAATCCTTAAGAAGCTCAAGCCATCTCCTTTGATGCAGATTCAATTCCTTTTGAGTGAACACATACTGAAGACTCTTATGATCGGTGAATACATCCACATGTACACCGTACAAGTAATATCTCCAAATATTCAAAGCAAAGACCACGGCTGCTAACTCAAGATCATAAGTAGGGTAGTTCTTCTCATGAGTCTTAAGATGTCTAGAAGCATAAGAAATCACTTTACCACGCTGCATCAAAACATAACCCAAGCCAATTCTAGAAGCATCACAATATACAACAAAGTCATCCAAACCCTCGGGTAGGGTCAACACTGGCGCTATGGTCAACCTAGTATTCAATTCTTGAATGTTCTTCTCACAAAGGTCAGACCATTGAAACTTAACCTTCTTCTGAGTCAATCGAGTCAAAGGGGCAGCAATGGAATAGAACCCCTCCACAAATCTCCTGTAGTAACCAGCCAAACGAATAAAGCTCTTAATATCAGATGGGGAAGTAGGTCTAGGCCAGTTCTTCACTGCCTCAATCTTTTGAGAATCAACTCGAATACCATCTCTAGTCATATTATGACCCAAAAAAGCAACAGACTGCATCCAAAACTCACACTTGCTAAACTTAGCAAACAACTGTCGATCTTTGAGAGTCTGTAACACAACCCTCAAATGGTCTGCATGCTCCTTCTCACTTCGAGAGTAGATAAGAATATCATCAATGAAAATAATTTCAAACATATCTAAATATTGCTTGAACACACGGTTCATCAAATCCATAAAGGTTGCAGGAGCATTCATTAGACCAAAAGACATAACCACAAATTCATAATGACCATACCAAGTCCCGAAGGCAGTCTTCATAATATCACACTCTCTAACATGAAGCTGATTATAACTGGATCTAAGGTCGATCTTGGAGAAGAAACTAGCACCCTGAATCTGATTGAACAAGTTATCAATCCTAGGAATGGGATACTTATTCTTGATTGTGACCTTGTTTAGCTGACGGTAGTCAATGCACATCCTAAGGGAACCATCCTTCTTCCGCACAAACAAAACTGGGGCACCCCATGGAGAAATGTTAGGCCTGATAAAGCCCTTATCAAGAAGGTCCTTCAACTGATCCTTTAACTCTTTAAGTTCCATGGGAGTCATTCTATTGGGAGGAATAGAGATGGGATTCATATTTGGAAGAAGATCTATCCCAAAGTCGATCTCCCGCTAGGGAGGGACTCCAGGCAAATCTTTGGGAAATACTTCTGGGAACTCATTAACAACAGAGACAGACTAAAGGGATGGGGTTTCAGACTCCGTGTCCATAAACGGAACTATATGATAAACATAACCCTTAGAAATTATCTTCCTAGCCTTGAGATAAGATATGAAACGACCCTTCAAGGATGGAGGACTACCCTGCCACTCTAAGACAGGTTCATTTGGATACTTGAAACTGACGACTCGAGTACGACAATTGACCAAGGAATAACAAGCATACAACCAATCCATATCCCGAGAATAACATCAAAATCAGTCATCTCTAACTCTGCTAGATCTGCTGAAGTGACTCTATGAAGGACTGATATAGGGCAATTTTGGTAGATTGTTTTGGCTAGGAGTGACTCACCAACATGAGTAGAAACACAAAAGGGTTCTAAAAGCAATTCAGGACAAATTTCAAACTTGCATGCTACATAGGGGGTCTGATGTGCCGCCATTCTACGACACATTTGACGCCTCTAAACTAAGAACAATCGTAAGTTTTCAAGCAACCGTCGTCGTTTTTGATGTTTTATGTTATGTTTTCAGGAAAGAGAGACAAACATAGAAACGGAAGGAAATACGAGCAAAACAACGTTCTGGATAAGAGTGACGGCCTGAGTGACGGCCAGTCACCAAGGTGACGGTCTGTCAGCCTGGCCATAAACTTGAGGCAGCACCACTGCCTAGTGGTGACGGCCACCGTGACGGTCCGTCAGCCCAAACCGTCAAGTTGAGGCAGTACGTGATGCGGATTCCGAACGTTTTTGGGTTTACTTCCTGGACTCCTATAAATACCCTATGTTAGGTTTATTTTATGCATTCATTACAAGTTCATTACCAATTGATTACCAATACATTACCCAATAGTTTTAGGAGAGTTTTGAGCGAGAATTCGAGAGAAAAACACTACACAATCACGTTTTTCTTCTTGATCATCTTGTTCTTGATCGTTCTTGGGATCTTGGTTTTCTTGTTCTTGGATAATTGAAGCTTGTTTTCATTATATAGTAAGAATCTCTTTTCTCTTTATTATGAATATGAATTTCTTTTCTTTCCATCAAAGCATGATTAACTAACTTCCCACAACTAGGGTTGTGGGAGCCATGGCTAAAGTAGCGATATAGATTCCGGGTAGCGTCGGGTTCAATATTTATGATTGTCACGTTGTTAATCATTCATTCTTCACGTTTTCTAGTGGTTGCAAATATTAGAACATGCCTAGGTTTAATTTGCTTGAGTAAAGAAATTAAAATCGAGAAATTTGGTTAATAACGAGGATTCGAGACTGCCAACTCTCGTCTTATGATTAATGCTGTAACTAGATTAATCTACTTGATGTTTAGGATTGAAATATAAAAGCTCACCTTTTCAAGTTCGAGAGAATTGAAAGGGAAATTTGTCTATTTGGTTGAGAAACGTTTAGATGATACCATGAATTCAATCAGATCATGACATGCATATAGAAAGAATCCGGTTAAGCCTTGAGTCGAAATTATTACGACGCCATGGTGAACACTTCCTTAATTCACTCTCATATTGATTATTAATTACACATTATTGTTTGCTTGATAAAACATTGTTCACACAAACCCCCCCAATTTACCGGAAACTATCGACTACTAGTCATCTAATTCACAAACGACCTAATTTGCACCATATTCCCTGTGGGATCGACCCCAACCTTTGTTGGGTTCTATATTTGACAGCGACCGCTTACGCTTCATAATTGGAGTCGTAATTTGGGCGTTATCAAATTTTGGTGCCATTGCCGGGGAATACGGTTGTTTATTAAGTTTGGTGTGTTTATTTGACTCTTAGTCATATTTCCTGCTTTATTTTTATTTGTTGTTAATGTTTTTACAGGGTACATAGTTGTGCATGCCAAGTACCCGAGGCTCGGGTGAACCAATATTACCCTACGACCCCAAGCTTGCAAGAACGATAAGGCGAAACATGAATGAGCAACAACAAGAGGCAGCAAGACTCGCTGCAGCTCAGCAAGCCCAACAACGTTTGAATGCTGGTGGTCTTGAGGTTGACATTGAGTTGAATGATGAGGAGGTCGACTTAGATGGAGTTGGTGCCACGGGCGCTATTGCATTTCCTCCGCTAGCACCCGGGGCTAATTTCAACATCACTAGCACAATGATTCAGCTGTTGAATTTGAGAGGAGATTCCGTGGTGTTGCTGGTGACGATCCAAACTGGCACCTGATGAATTTTGTGGGAATCTGCAAGTCGTTCGAATTGCCTGGAGTAAGTCAGACAACGATCAGGCTCAGGTTGTTTCCGTTGTCTCTGTCTGATGAGGCAGCGTTATGGTTGACAAAGCTAACCCCCGACTCTATCACAACCTTGGGAGAGTTGAAAGGAGCTTTCCTAGAAAGGTTCTTTCCTCCCTCTAGGATGATACAGTTGAGGGATGAAATTAGAAACTTCAGACAACAACCTCATGAGGCGTTACATGAGATTTGGTTGCGATTCAAGAAGAAGATGACACAATGCCCGAACCATCAGTTGAACGACAATTTTTTGATGCAGACATTCTACAGGGCACTGAATTCGGCTACCAAGCCGACACTGGATAATGCAGCAGGTAGAGCGTTTATGGGTCTCACTTTTGCGGATGCCACAGCTATTTTGGACAGGCTCACCAAAACCAACAGGGCCTGGCATACACGTGATACAGAGGTAGCAGCTAGCACTTATGGAGTTGGTATGTCAGCAGAGCAGCGCAGGAAGGAGGAAGAGCGGGACCAAGATATGGCCCATCTGAAGACGCAAATGGACCTACTGACAAAGCATTTGTTGTCAGGAGGTATCGAAAAGGTGAAAGCTGTGGGTTCCCAAGGTAGAGCAGCAGAGTTTGAATCTGATGAGGAAGCGAATTATTTGGGTGGTTTCCAGGCCAACGGCCAAGGAAACCAAGGTCAGAACTATCAGAAGGACAACTACTATGAAAAAGCTGTCTACAGAGATCGTGATCAGGGGAACTGGAAGAATAAAACTGATAGAGGTGGGTTGTATGTACCACCTGGTAACCGAGAAAGAGCTAACACCGAGACAGGGACGTCCAAACTAGAGAACATGATGGCTAAGATGCTGCTAAAAGTGGAATCGACCGAATCCGCGGTTAAGGAGATGAGGACTGAATTATCAAAAATGAGTCAGGTAGTGGATTCACATTCCACCTCGATCAAGCAATTGGAACAACAAGTGGGTCAAATCTCGGCATCTCTAAATCAAAGGAGGACAGGTACCTTGCCGAGTGACACCATTCAAAACCCGAGGAAGGATGGGAGCTGTATGGCGATCACTACAAGAAGCGGTAAAACGTTACCGGAATCACATCCGGTAATTCAGACTCAAGGTGATATTGCGGATGACAATGTGGTGGAGGATGCTACGCAAGGGCTCATGGATAAAAGCAAGGAAGTTAAAAAGCTTCTAACTATGATGCCTCGGCCACCACCTCCCTTCCCACAGCGTTTGAAGAAGAAAGCGGACGATAGCAAGTTCCTGAACTTCATGACCATGCTGAAGCAGATATCAGTCAACATCCCTCTGGTGGATGCTCTTGAACAAATGCCCGGATATGCCAAGTTCATGAAGGACTTGATTACCAAGAAAAGGTCAGTAAGCTTTGAACTAGAAGATAACCTCCACCACTGCAGTGCTATATCTTCAAGATCATTAGTGGAAAAGAAGGAAGATCCAGGTGCTTTTACTGTTCCCCGTACTATTGGGAAAATCAACTTTGAAAAAGCCTTATGTGATCTTAGTGATAGCATCAACTTGATGCCGCTAGCAGTATACAAATAATTGGGTTTGGGAGCGCCCAAACCAACTACCATGAGGGTGCTAATGGCTGACCGTGCAGTAAAGCGACCAGTGGGAATATTGTCAGATGTGCTGGTCAAGGTTGGTAAGTTCATATTCCCGGCCGACTTTGTGATCTTAGACTGTGAAGTGGACTTTGAAGTTCCCATAATCTTAGGACGACCATTGTTAGCTATTAAAAGAGTGTTGGTCGACATGGAAAGAAATGAACTGACGTTCAGATTTGTAATGACCCTTTCGGTTATTTCCACATATACGTTTTCCTTGAACCGTTAGAGCTTGTTGCAGCGGACCCAAGTCGCTTAAGGCTCGTCAAGACCGGTATTTCTGTGTCGGGGCCATTTGTTTGGACGCATTATGAGTTTCGAAGCCAAGCAAGTCGGCAAAAGTAATCGTAAGATCTTTAACAAATTTCCTGAACTTTGGGTAAAATGCCTCTGGGCTTTTCTCCCAATATATAAAGAGTTAGAAGTCCCCCGAAATATCAAATCGAAGGTCTACGAGTCTAGTTTCCAACGTACAAAACCTCACGTCCAACTGATCTCGGAGTAAAACGTTATGACTGTTTTACCGCGGACTGTCTGGCAGAAAATGGGTTGCGAACCGGGTCGCGAACCGGGTCGGGTTAAACTCGATTTAAGCCTCAACTTCACGTTTTAAAATGCCATTTTAGTTCCGAAACAGTGATAAAACATAAGGGAGGATCCCGAGAGAATTCTTGAGTATCAAAATCGTACGTTGGTAAATTACGAGCCTAAACTTAAGAATTTTATTAGCACCGTGCGTGTATTTGAAAATATTTTATTTAAAAGTTGAATTTGGTAAAAATTATATTATTATTGCCTTTTCAAATATTTTAAAGGTTTATGAAAAATATTTTGTTACGATATAATTGTATATGTATTTATTTTATAAAGTTTTTATACACTGTAATATTTTAACGGAGATAGTAAATTTAGTGATGTTGAAATTTATTATTATAACATAGTAGGTTTTATTCGAAATAATTTTCTAATGATTATGGTATATTCAAAAATTATATTTATTATACCACGAACTTACGCAATACCCGAGTATATAAATAACGGGATAAGAAGATTGTTTTGTGGCCTTGTAATTGCCACCTCCACTCCACGTGTAGGTGGAGGGAGTGGCCAGCAAACATTAAACAGTGAGTGGTGGCATTTGGAGCTGGCAGCGTTATTATCAATTGTTCTTAATCCTTAGAAATGTCTTTAACTTGGATAAAACTTCAGCAAGCATTTACTCCTTTTGCTCCACATATCTACGATATATAGCTATTAGGCATAGAGGTGCATATTTGCACGTTGAATAAAAAGGGAAGTTAATTATCTACGTCAAATTATTCAAGCCCGAGTTCAAGTTTAATTTTGTTTCGGAGTTTCTCGGAGAGGTTCGAGCTTGTCATCGGACGACAGGTAGGTTACGGTTTATTTTCCCTAGACTCCGCATATATAGAATAAAATTGTATTAATGGGCATCCTTGGGTTGGTTTATTAGGTTGGTACCACAGACCTTGACCGCTTTATTCATGTCCGCCTACTTTTGTTCCTCCGTTGCTTGTAGTATTTGCCGACATATTTTATTTACCCTTGTGGTCCTGTGAGGCCTTGTTGACTCTGGAACATAGAAGGTGGGATTTTGGGAATGTCCACGAGTCCCGGGCATAGAATTATCCTTCTAGGTTGGTTATGCTTGCTGAGTAGCTGTGGGCCTGTGCAGGGTCGATAGGTTGATTGTGAGCTACTGGGCAGCTATTGTGTGTGATCATACCATTTCCATGCATATAAAGAGGTTTTATCCATGTTTTACTATGGTTTTGGCTTCGGGCCTACTGACACTATTTTCTAAACCTTGCATGGCCCGGGGGGGCCGTTTTTGATGGAAATGATTTGGAAATGGTTTGATTTGACTTGTGAGTATTCTTGGGTAAAAGAAAGTAAATTATGTTTTAAATCATCAGTTTTACGATTAACGCTAGACTCGGCAGGGCCGGGGTGCTAGTTGAGTTTTCTTGCTACTTGAGATGATTTTTTTAGCCTCGGTCGGGCCGAGCACCTGAGATGACTTTTTACTGTTTAGACCCGGTTATTCCCGGGCACCCTTGGAGGGGTTTTTGAGACATTTTCCTACTACTTTAGTCCTGGACAGGGTCTGGGCATTGCATATTCGAGACTGGGTCTCTACCCTGATACCGGACTTGCTTCCGGACGACATGTTCTGATACTGAGTTTTAGTATGGGGTCTGGGACCTCAATGGACCTTGCCATCCGGGCCAGGGGCTACGGGCTGCGTGTGCCGGATGAGGGGTATACGGTGGAGTAGAGGTATACGGGCAGTTTCCTTCCATGGAACCTACCTGCTGGGCCGGATCGGCGCCAGAGGAGGTACATACAGAGATACCATGGCACTTGATATCTTCATGCATCATATCATTCATTGTTCGAGGCTCCACCCTTGTTTGTTGTTTGCTGATTGTACGCTCCGGTAGTATGGGATGCCGGAGGGTTTGTATTCACTTATTTGTGTTCCTCAGTTGTATGGGCGGCCAGGGGACTGTAGGTAGACTTTTGCTATTTACTTACAGAATTGTTCCCTGTTGCGGTTAAGTATGAAATTGGTTACTGCTAGACTGTTAGTTTCTGGATTTGAGATTGATATGATTAGTTGAGTTTGATTCATGTCTCTGAGCATGCCTATCATTACTCTTTCTCTCTTCTTCTTACACTTGAGGTTACCGGTATACCGTCCATTTCATAAACTTATTTTGTATACACTGTTATTGCAAGGATCCCAGGTGCGTTATTCCTTACTTTTGCCTGTGCCTATGATGTGTATATTCAGCTTACTAGCCTCATATGTGGTTCTGTTGATTTCCCTCTGGGCTAGTTCCTGTGTACCTTTCGTTGATTTCTGTGATTACTTGCTTCTATTCTGTCTATTACTACGCTTTTATCTTATATGTACCCAGTCGGCCTATGATACCTACTGGATACCTTATGCTTCGCATTTGGTGCTCACCCCTACCCCCTGCATCTTTGGGTGCAGATCCTAGCGTGGGCCATCGCTGTTAGATCACTGTGATTCGTGTTTGGAGATCTGTCGGGGACTACTTCAGACTGAGGGTGAGCTCTTGGCGATCGGAGCTTAGCTTTAGTTTATCTTTTGCTTCATGTACTCTATTACCGTTCAGAGACATCTGTATATATAGCTTTGGTTTATTTGCACTCCATGTATGTAGTTTGGCTCTGTACTATGATACCAGGTCTTGGGGTTTAGTTTAGTTTCCGCATATGTATATATTTATATTCCTTTTATCTGTTCTCTTCGTCTTGTTCCCTTATTTGTTAGATAGTAGCCCATTGCTAACTGTTCTGGGCTATGGGGATTGGTTCACCTACCGGGGGTTGTAGGTGCCATCATGACCGAGAAATTGGGTCGTGACAACTTGGTATCAGAGCATTAGGTTCACCGGTGTCATCGTTATAGGAGCCAATGTCTAGTAGACTCCTGCGAATCAGGGCGGAGACGTCCGTACTCAATCTTTGGGAGGCTACAGTGGCATTTTAGGAATTTGACTCTTTCATTGCTTCTGTGTCGTGCGTAGAACCCTTGAAGTTTCTGGAGATCTCATTTATTCTAATTCATTCTTCTGCAGATGGTTCGTACGAGATCATCGGCATCACGCGGAGATGAGCCTCCAGCGCCAGTTCTAGCGCCAGCTCCAGCACTAGCTCCAGCACCAGCTCCAGTGCCCACTTCTGTGCTAGCTCCAGCTGCAGCGCAGTCTCCAGATATTCGGGGATTACTATTATAGCTGTTGGGTGTGATTGGAGAGCGGCCTTCTGAGGTAGCACAGACATCCGCTCAGGGGGCAGCCCTGGGTGCACAGAGCTTAGGAGCGTAGCCGGCTACTATGGCTCCCCGTGCGGAGGTCATTCCGGTTCCATCTGTTGCACAGCCTCTTGCTCCTCGCCCAGTTATGACAGAGTCAGAGCAGAAGGCGTTGGGTAGGTTTTTGAGGTTAGCACCTCCGAGGTTTGCTGGTACTTCTGGACCGGATCCACATGACTTTATTACTACCTGTGAGGAGATATTGCATCATTTTGGTTTGTTGGAGACTCACGGGGTTAGTTATACTACCTATCAGTTGGAGGGCCCAGTGAACTAATGGTGGAGGGCCCATGTTGCTTGTAAACCACCGTCGTCATCTCCTTTGACCTGGTCTGAGTTTTATGAGGCCTTTATGGCCAAGTTCCTATCCCAGAGTGATCAGGAGCGTCGCAGGGAGCAGTTTACTCACCTTGTACAGGGGTCTACGACTATCTCGGAGTATGAGACCCGTTTCCATCAGCTAGCACCGTTCGGAGCTATGATCATTCCTACCGAGGCTGATAGGATTCGCAGATTTGTATGGGGTTTGAGGCCTGAGATCAGGCAGCCAGCTGAGATATTGGTTGCCAGTGGTCGGTCATTCTAGGCCATTGTAGACTATGCCCACACGTTGGAGGACTTACAGCGACATGATCAGGGGTCCAGAGATAAGAGGCCTCGACATCAGGGTGTCTATAGTGGCTCCAGATATGGTGGTAGAGGTCCTGGCCTGTGGAGCCGGAGTTATCAGCCACAGCAGTACCAGGGTCAGTCCAGCCGACCGGTACAGGCTTCCCTTCAGACTTTCGGTAGTACCCAGTTTGAGCAGGGTCAGAGCAGCCATCAGGGCTATGGCGGCCAATCTTCGAGGGGTACAGTTTCTGGAGCATCAGGCCGTGGTGGTTATGCGGGATCTGCTGGTTCATCTCGATCGAGTAGGCCGCCAGGGGCTTGTTTTACTTGTGGTGTGATCGGTCATTTTGCTAGAGATTGCCCTCAGCAGGGTACAGTTCAGTTGGCCGAGCCTTTACGAGTAGTTCAGCCCCCAGCTAGAGGGGTTGGTCGTCAGAGTAGAGGTGGTTCTCCATGCGGCAGAGCAGGTGGTAGGGATTGCGGTCGGGCAGGTGGAGGTCGTCGTCAGTTTTATGCGGTCCCTAGGAGACCAGAGGCAGAGGCCTCAGATGCTGTGATTACATGTACGATTTCTGTGTGCCATCAGTCTTCTATGGCTTTATTTGATCCTGGATCCACTTGTTCATATGTATATGCTATTTTGTGCCTTGTTTGGGGTTAGCTAGTGAGCCATTATCTGTTCCTGTTTCTGTTTTGACCCCAGTAGGAGATTCTTTAGTAGTGGATCGGATTGTGAGATCCTGTATGTTATCTATTGGTGATTCAGAGACTTGGGGTGACTTGATGATATCTTGATAT